>PVIA01006107.1:0-102774 GCA_004024845.1 Tonatia bakeri | reverse complement strand
ACCAAGCCCTTACTATATGAAATGTTAAAGGGACTTACCTAAGAAAAAGAAGATTAAAAATATGAACAGTAAAAAAAAAAAAAAGTCATCAAAAGGAGGGTTAGCAACAGGGAAGTAGGAGGAGGAAGGAAGGGGGAAAAGATATAGAGAATAAGTAGCATAGACAGTAGGTAGAAAATAGACAGGGGGAGGGTAGGAATAGTATGGGACATGTAGACACTAGAGAACTTATGACATATGGACATGAACTAAAGGGGGGAATGTGGGTGGGAGGGGATGGGCAGGGTGGTGGGGAGTGAGGGGGGAAAATGGGCCAACTGTAGTTGCATAATCAATAAAATAAAGAATTAAAAAAATAGTAGTATATGTACACATACAATGGAATATTATTCAGCCTGAAAAAGGAAATCTTGTCATATGTTGCAACATGGATGAAACTTGAAGACATTATGCTAAGTAAGTCACGAAAAGGCAAAACCTGCATAATTTCACTTTATACGGTATCTATATTAGTAGAATGATGGTTGCCAGAAGCTGAGACAAAGAAGACAAGAAGAATTTTTCAATAGGCATCAAGTTTCAGTTTTGCAAGAGGAAAATGTTCTAGAGCTCTGTTGCACAACTACTGTACTGTACACTTAAGGTTAAGATGGTATATTTGTATATAAAATATACATAGATGTATATGGGCATGAGTGTCTGTCCAGAACTTTCTGAACATGAGTGTATGTCCAGCACTGTCTGGGTAAGGGACTGGGTAGAAGTTTCTATCTAGCAGAAATAAAAGAATCTCAAGAGAATATGACCAAAACCATAGTGAAAAGGATAAAAGTTAAAATATTGAGCCCTGGCTGGTGTAGCTCAGTGGATTGAGCTCAAGCTGCAAACCAAAGGGTCGCCAGTTCGATTCCCAGTCAGGGCACATGCCTGGGTTGTGGGCCAGGTCCCCAGTGGTGGGCCATGTGAGAGGCAACCACACATTGATGTTTCTCTCTTTTTCTTTCTCCCTCCCTTCCCCTCTCTCTAATAAAGAAATAAAATCTAAAAAAAATTAAAAGTTAGAAATTGTTTGAAGATCAACAGATAGATATAAGGACTCACCTTCTCTGGAGCCTTGGAAATTTGATCTAAAATGGCTTTGAGTGGAGAAAGGAGGAAACTTCTAGAGCTGTTTGGATCTCTGCAGAGGACTTCTCTTTTGAGTCTTTGATTAGGTCAGCTGAAGAGTCCTTCTGGCTCTACTTCACCCAGGGTGGCTGCCCCAAAAAGGACATTTCAAGTCAGTGGAGAAGGTCTGGGGAAGAAGGGGAGACAGAAAGCCTGCCCTTTAGAGCAGAACAAAAAGAGTGGAGTGAGAGGAAAAGCTCTGGAGAGACAGACTGACAGAGTGGGGATGAATGACACTCCTGGCTCCTCCAGGGGGACATCACTATCAATCTTTAGTTTTCATCCTAGGCAAGTGAAGGGGAGCAAAAGAGTAAGGACAATGTAGTGTAAATTATTACACAGCCCTTGGCTTTCAGAGTACTGCCAGTAAAAGAGATTTATGGAGTGAAACCTCAAGCATAGATTTCTAGAAAATGTTCACACCACCTTCAGGCACACCTATCAACTACATATGGGTACTCATGCATGCACATCCCCCCTCCTCCGGCCATGTGCACACACATACCCTCATGCCCATAAAAACAGCATGTATGCAACAGTGTTCAACATAATTCACTACACTTTTAAGAAATAACACTGCCCATTCTTTTTTTCTGTTTCCACAGACTGCAGGCTAGATCCAATCAGTGGCATGGGTTTTGCTCAGGTTGCCATGGTATGAGAGGGGCACCTGTAAAAGTGATGAGGATTTTGACTGTAAATGATTATCCCAAGGAAAACAGTGTTTCTTGCAGGTGTTCTCTCAACTACTCTATATAAAAGGGAGTTTAGTTTGATCACTACAGACAGCAAGACTGAGAAGGAGACTATCCCATTGGACAGATGCTGAAGGCAACTCTTGGACAATTCAGCTAAAAAATTAGGACTGTAACTATAGATAACAGATAGAGCAAACCTGGGATACTGTGTATCTGCCCCCTGTCTCCTTCTATCTGTTTACAATTTCCTGGGAGTTGGGGTACAGCAAGGAGTGGGAGCGAGGGACATTTGATCTTCTGTCCATGGGTGCTCTAATGAGGAAGCCTGCCATCCTGTTTAGGTTTCTAAGGAGTTTGCTCAGGGGGCTTGTAAACAAAGACTTCTAAGCCAGGCTAAATCCTGGCTGATTTGAAGCTGCCTCTTAGACAGACTGAGAAAGTGAGAGGGGAAGGTAGACTTGATAGTTGAGAGGGCAACTCAACCATCTTCCCACTCATGGTTGGCTCTCAACACCACCCTGCCCTGGTTGTAACCACTCTTCCCTAAAAAACTTGCTTTCTTCATTTCATTTCAATGTTAGTGGTTGGGAAGTGACTTCTGGTATTTAACTTTCCTCCCTTATGCTTCAGGGCTAACAACGCCTAGGACATGCAAGCAGAAGAATGTAAAACGTTTGAAAACAATTGCAGAGTCATCATCGAGCCTTGTGATATCATAAGATCAGTTGTATTCGTTTTTATTTGACATTTATTAGGTTGAACCATATGCAGCTGCTACATATTTGACCATTTTGGCTTATAAACATGATTATCTCATAAGTTCCAGTTGAATATTAAGAACCTACAGTGTGCTTAGTAAGACTATGAAGCAATTTGGTGTAAACGTTAAAAACCAGAGCCAAATTAACTTTTTAAAAATCCACATCAGTTCTATCAGCTAGTCTTGAGTAGGTTCTGTAACTTTTCTGTGTCTCTGGCTCCTCATCCTTAGAATGAAGATGATAATAGTGTTGATACTTACCTCACAGGGTTGTTGTGAGAATTTAAATGAGTTGTCCTATATAACACACTTAGAACAGTGCCTAACGTGGAGCAAGCTCTATATAAATATTGCCTATTAGTACATTCTAGTCACTGTTATCTCATGTAATTTTATTGTTAAGCACTTCAGGCATACAAAAATGTATAAATAATAAGGAAATTAACATTTATGTGTGCACCTTCTATCTTAGAAATGAAGCGTTAGAGATACAGTGAAAACCCACAGATACCCTGCCCCTATCACATTAATGTCCCTCTGTTCTCAGAGTTAGCCTCTGTTCTGAATTTGATGCTTACCATAGAAATTTTAAATACTTTTACTACATATGTATATAATATAAGCCATAGATAGTATTTTTATATGTTTCTTACTTTTTGTAAGTGGTGTCATACCATACTTAACCTTCAACTTGCTTTTGTTGTCAGTATTCTGTTTTTTGATATTCATCTATGTGGATACATGAAGTTTTAATTGATTCTTTTTAACTGCTCTATTGTATGCCATTGTAAAGAATGTGCCACAGTTTATTTAGCCATTGTCCTTTGGAAGAACATTGAGGCTGCTTCCAAATTTTTGCTATTACAAACTCATTTGATTTGGTCAACCAGTTTCCATTGATTAACTAATACTTTCAGGTACTCTTTTAAGTACTGAAAATTCAGCAATGAACAAAAAACAAAATAAAACTGTGTCCTGCCCTACCCAGGCTGCTCAGTTGGTTAGAACATTGTCCCAATATGCCAAGGTCGTGGGTTCCATTCTGGGTTAGCACTTACAAGGGTCAATCAATGAATACATAAGTAAGTGGAACAAAAAATTGATGTTTCTCTCTCTCTCTCAAATATATTTTTGTAAAAAAAATGTATCCTCAGGGAACTGACAAAGTAGTGGAAGAAAAGTGGCTAACAAATATAATATATTAAAGACTATATAGCCATGGTTGGTGTGGCTCAGTGGATTGAGCTCAGGCTGCGAACTGAAGGGTCACTGGTTCAATTCCCAGTAAGGGAACATGCCCGGGTTGTGGGCTAGATCCCCTATAGGGGTCGAGTGTGAGGCACATTAATGTTTCTCTCCCTCTCTTTCTCCCTCCCTTCCCTTCTCTCTAAAAATAAATAAATAAAATATTTTTTTAAAAGACTATATAATACTTTAGAAAAGTTATGAGAGAATAAAAGCCAGATCAATGGGCTGGGGAGTGCTAAGGTGATCTGTGATTTAAACGAGGAGTCAAGGAGGGCCTTACTGAGGAAGGGACATTTGAAAAAAGACCTGAAGGAAATCAAGGAGTGAGCCATGCAGGTATCTAGGGGACATATCAGGCAGAAGGAATGGTTAGTGAAGAAAGGTCCAGGACTGGAGAAATGCTACAATGTGTGTTCTAGTACATTGATCCCTTCTCCCATTTGGGAGTAGAATTGCTGGGTTGTAATGTATGTCTATAACAATACTTGATATTGCCAAATTGCTCTCCAAAGACGCTATACCAATTTGTGCTACCACCAAAAGCATGAAAGTTCAGATTGTTCCATATCTCTGTCAGCACTTGGTATTACCAAACTTTTAAATTTTGCTAATGTGATGTTGTGAAATGATTTCCCATCGTTGTTTTAGTATGTATTTTATGATGACTAGAGAGTTAACCATCTTTTATATTTTTATTGACCATTCAGGTTTCTTCTTCTGTGGCTCTCCTCTTCATATTATTTTTAAAATATATAAATATATATATATTATATATATAAATATATATATAATATATATATATATATTTTATTGACTATGCTATTACAGTTGTCACAGTTTTTTCCCTTCGTTGCCCTCCATCTGGTACCCCCATTCCATCCAGCAATCCTCCCCTGTTAGTTCATGTCCATGGGTTAAGATTTTATTTATTTATTTTTAGAGAGAGGGGAAGGGAGGAAGAAAGAGAAGGAGAGAAACGTCAACGTGTGGTTGCCTCTCATGCACCTCCTACCAGGGACCTGGCCTGCAACTCAAGCATGTGCCCTGACCAGGAATCAAACTGGTGACCCTTTGGTATGCAGGCTGGCACTCAATCCACTGAGCCACATCAGCCAGGGCTTTTTTTTTATTATTCAGTTGTTGATAGTTATGAGCTTGTTGTGTTCATACTTTTGTTCTTCTTCTTTTTCTTAAATAAGTCCCTTTAACATTTCATGTAATAATGTCTTGGTGATGATGAACTCCTTTAGCTTTACCTTGTCTGGGAAACACTTTATCTGCCTTTCCATTCTATATGATAGCTTTGCTGGATAGAGTAATCTAGGTTGTAGGTCTTTGTTTTTCATTGCTTTGAGTACTTTTTGCTAATCTCTTTTTGTCTGCAAAGGTTCTTTTGAGAAATCAGCTAAGAGTCTATGGGAACTTCTTTGTAGGTAACTCTCTGCTTTACTTTTGCTGCTTTTTAAGATTCTCTCTTTATCTTTAATCTTTGGCATTTTAATTATGATATGTCTTGGTGTGGCCCTCTTTGGGTCCAAATTGTTTGGGACTCTCTGTGCTTCCTGGACTCATACACCTATTTCCTTTGCAAAATTAAGGAAGTTTTCTTCATTGTTATTTTTAAAGTATATTTTAATGATAATGCTATTACAGTTGTTCCAATTTTTTTCTCCCCTTTATCCCTCTTCTCCATGCAACACTCTGTCTCCTACCCTCCAGCATTCCCCTCCACCTTGGTTCATGTTCATAGTTGTATATAGAAGTTCTTTGGCCTCTCCATTTCCTATACTATTCTTAACCTCCCCCTGTCTATTTTGTGACTACTTATTATGACTCTTATTCCCTGTATCTTCCCCCACACCCTCTGCCTCCCTCTCCCCACTTATAACCCTCCATGTGATCTCCATTTCTGTGATTCTGTTCCTGTTCTAGATGTTTGCTTTGTTTTGTTTTTGTTTTGTAGGTTCAGTTGTTGATAGTTGTGAGTTTGTTGTCATTTTACTGTTCACAGTTTTTGATCTTCTATTTCTCAGATAAGTTCCTTTAACATTTCATATAATAAGGGCTTGGTGATGATGAACTCCTTTAACTTGATCTTATCTAGGAAGCACTTTACCTGCCCTTCCATTCTAAATGATAGCTTTGCTGCATACAGTAGTCTTAGATGTAGGTCCTTGCCTTTCATGACTTTAAATACTTCTTTCCAGCCCCTTCTTGCCTGTAAGATTTCTTTTGAGAAATCAGCTGATAGCTTATGGGAACTCCTTTGTAGGTAACTCTTTTCTCTTGCTGCTTTTAAGGTTCCTTCCTTATCTTTAATCTTGGGAAACTTGATTGTGATGTATCTTGGTGTGTTCCTCTTTGTCTCCAATTTCTTTGGGACTCTTTGGGCTTCCTGGACTCCCAGGAAGTCTATTTACTTTGCTGTATTTGGGGATGTTTTCCTTCATTATTTGATCAAATAAGTTTTTAATATCTTGCTCTTCATCTTCTCCTTCCAGCACCCCTATGATTTGGATATTGTAACACTTAAAGTTGTCCTGGATGTTCCTAAGCCTCTCTTCATTTTTCCCCCATTTTATGTCTTCACTCTGTTCCAGTTGGATGCTTCTTTCTTCCTTTGTTCCAAATCATTGATTTGAATCCTGGTTTCCTTCCCTTCACTGTTGGTTTCCTGTATATTTTATTTCACTCTATGTAGCCTTCATTTCTTCCTTCATTTTGTGACAGAGCTTAATCAATTCTATGAGCATCCTGATTACCAGAGTTTTGAACTCTACATCAAAAAGGTTGTCTATCTCCTCCTTGTTTAGTTCTTTGTCAGGAGTTTTGATCTGTTCTTTCATTTGGGCCATATTTCTTTGTCTCAGTGCACCAGCCGCGGTAAATATTTTTTAACTCCTTGGCTGTTGGACTTCCATGCCCATGATTTTCTGGCAGTTCTGGTTGTTCTTGGTTTTTAAGTTGGTTGTTATCCTTCTTCTGGTTAGGCAAGGAGGTGGAGCATTTCTACCTATGTATCCATCTTGGCTGGAACTGTCATTAATATTGTTCTAAAATTTATTTTTATTTTTTGCCCTTCCACTTCTCCCTCTGGCAGCCCTATGATTCAGATTTTGATATATTTAGAGATGTCTCAGAGACTTCTTATACCATCCTCATTTTTTTTAAATTCTGTTTCTTCTGACTATTCTGGTTGAATGCTTATTTCTTCCTTATGTTCCAAATTGTTGATATGAATCCTGGCTTCCTGGTCTATGGCCATACCACCCTGAATGCGCCTGATCTCTTCTGAATCTTAGCTTCCTCCTCTTCACTATTGATTCCCTGTAGATTTTTCTTTTTTTTTTCCCACTTAGTGTAGCCTTCATTTATTCCTTTATGTTGTTGCCATACTCAGTGAGTTCTTTGAGCATCCTGACAACCAGTGTTTTGAACTCTGCATCTGATAGGTTTGTTATCTCTGTTTTGTTTAGTTCTTTTTCCAGGGGGTTGTTCTGTTCTTTCATTTGAGCCACATTTCTTTGTCTCCTCAATTTGGCAAACTCCCTGTGTTTGTTTCTGTGTATTAGGTAGAGCTGTTTTGACTCCCTATCTCAGTAGCATGGCCTATTATAGAAAAGACACCTATAAATTGTGTGGGGAAGAGTCTTAGGTAATCGCCAGAGTAGGGCAACCCACTTCACTGCTTTGTGGCTCTGTGTGGAGGAAGGGCTCAGAGAGGGGACAATGCCACTGCCTGACTTCTGGAGGTTTGACCAGCACTTGCCCCATTTCCAGTCACTTCACCCACTCCCCATATGCAACTGGCACCCTTCCAGCTATTGCCCTGGTGCTGAATCCCATAGGGGGTGGGTCTGTGTAAGTTCTAAGACCTTGCAAGCCCTTTAAGTGGAGTCTCTTGAAAATCTGGCAGTTTCTTCCACCACCCCAAACCCCACTTGTCTTTATAGCCAGAAATTATGGGGATTAATCTTCCCAGCACTAAAACCCTGGGCTGTGCAGTCTGGACTGCTGCTAGCATCACTTGCTCCCAAGGTATCCCTCTTGACTTCTACCTGCCACATGTGAATGTGGGACTGCCTGTTCCACCACCACTGCCTCTCCATGCCACACTGCGTCTCCTCACCCCTCAATTTGTCTCAGTATCTCCACCCTTCCTACCTGTCTGGATGAATGCAGCTTCTTTAAATCCTTGGGTATTAGACTTCCATTCAGTTCTATTTTCTGACAATTCTGGGTGTTATTTGTTGTGAGATTTAGTTGTAATTCTTGCTACAGTTGTGTGAGGAGGTGCATGTCTATCTACACCTCCATCTTGACTGGTAGTCCTTTGTTCCTTTTTCTATTGAGTTTTTGTCTCTTATTGATTTTTAGGAGTCCTTTGTATATCCTGAATATTAATACCTTGCCCAATATCTGTATTGCAAATATCTTCTCCTAGTCTGAAACTTATATTTCAATGATGTTTTAAATGTAATAAATATCATAATATTCTAAAAATGTCTTAAAGTGAATCAACACAGCGTTTAATTTTAATTTCGTCACATTTCTCAAACTTTTCCTTATGATTTATGAGTTTTTGTATGTTGTTTAGGAAATTCTTTCCTATCTTAAGGTCATAAAAATTCTCATTCATTCACTCACTTATTCATTTAATAATACATTGAATTTCTACTATTTGTCAGGAACTGTTTTAGACTCAGGGGATACAACTGAGGATAAGACAAGCAACATTCTGGTCTGAGATTCTAGTGTGGGAGAGAGGCAATAAACAATATGTAAATACAAAATAAGCCATGAAGAAAAATAAAGCAGGATGAGGAGATAAATAAAAACCAATAAACTGTTTGCTATTTTAGATTGAGTGGACAGGGAAGCCCTGACAGGGTCACATTCATCAGATAGCTGAAGATGGTAAGGAAGCAAGAAGTGATGGTATCCAAGGAGAGTCACATTCCAGACAGAGGAAACAGCAGTGCAAAAGCCTCAACATACCAACCTGCTTTGTGGGTTACAGAATGGTTGAGGGAATGGCCAGTGTGACCAAGTGGCATGAGCAAGAGGAAGAGTGTTAAGTGGTTACTACAGAGAAGTAGCCAAGGATTTAGCCAAGGATTTTATTCTGTGAGAGGAAATCACTGGAGTATGTTGAGCAGGGGAGAGATTTGTTTTTTAAAAGATCATTATTACTACTATCATAATATCCAGGAGGTAAAAAATAAAAGCAAGAAGATTGGTTAGAAGTTTATTGCTAGAGTCTCAGAGAGAGGTAATAGACCAGGAGAATAGCAGAGAAAATCATGAGAAGTAGTCAGATTCAGAATATATATAGTCAGACCTAGTAAGATGTTCCAGTGAATTTGGCAAGGATTATAGGAAAGAGAAGTCAAGGGTAATTCCAGGTTTTTTTCCTGAGCAAATGGATGGATGATGGTGCTGTTTTCTTAAATGGGGAATGTTGCGGTAGGAGAAAGATTTGGGAGAAAATAAATATTTTGTTTTTGAAGTATCTATTAGACATCCAAGTGGAAGTTGTGAATTGGAAGAAGAATATATTAGTGTGGTATTTAGGGGATAAGTATAAGCGAGAGATGTCAATTTAAAGGTCATTAGCATAATAAGGTTTCTTACTTTAAATTCTTTTTTTTAAGATTTTATTTATTTATTTTCAGAGAGAGAGGAAGGGAAAGAGAAAGAGAGGGAGAAAAACATTGATGTGTATCAGTTGCTTTTCACATGCCCCTTCCCAAAGACCCAACCTGCAACCCAAGCATGTGCCCCAACAGGGAATCGAACCAGCAACCTTTTAGTTTGCAGGCCAGTGCTCAATCTACTGAGCTACACCAGCCAGGGCTAAATTTTTATATATTTCCTCTAAAAGTGTTTACTTTTGTGTTTCACATTTAGATCTTTAATCCAGTAGGAATGAATTATTTTCATCTAGTGAGAGAAAAGGGTTTAATCCTCCCCCAAGAATGGCCCATGGTCATCAGCAGCATTCATTATATAGTCCACTCTCATCAGGCATCAGATTTAATTTAGTTTAATTAGCATGGGTCCATTTCTGGGTTCTCTATTCTTTTAAATTGGTCAATTTGACTATCCGTATGCAAATTCCACACTACCTTAATCATTATATGATTTAGTCAGGCCTCAGTGCAAGCATAGAAATAACTCTAGATATTCCAAGCAGAAAGGAATTTACTACAGGAAATTCAATGCTTGTAAATTGTTGGAAGGGTTGAAAGAACAGGAACCAGAAGGTGCCATTAAATTCATGCGTTAGTTGAAGAACATACCATCGTGGTTGACCCAGGAAGTTGTTGCTCTCACCGTCACAGCTGCCAGCACTGCCTATATATTCCACAAAGCTTCTTAGCACAAGGCTGTGGTTGCTATTTATAGTTTTCTTAGTCCACTACCCATTCCACGTTCTTTTTATCCTTAGTAAGCACCAATCTGGTTTAGATTCCTAGTGGAGAAACTCCAACCTTTTTTCCTGGAGGAGCTAGCTGTTAGTGGCGCTGCCTGCACTGGGATGCTTTAATCTTCCATCAGATTTACCCTGGTCGTGGAGGTGCTGTGAGGCACCCCAGAGGTTGCCCTGGGTTTTAATCACACTCCTCCCTGTTCTCTTTGCAAGGCAACCACTCTTTCACCCCAGCTGGTACAGAACTGCTTTGCTTATTGGTACAGTGACACGAAGTGTACAAAATGGCCAGGAGTCTGTTAATTCTGAGGAATTAATGCCTCTAGAGGAGTAAGAGGCAAGGGAAATGTTCAAGTAGGTCATTATGTGTAACAGTGGGAGAAGTCAGCCCATGTATACTTCTTAACGCCTAAGTCCATAGATTCTGGCTATGGGAGAAATATCTCCAAATATGGCTCATGCAGTCCCTCTTGTAAGACAGCACCCCAGCCTCACAAGGTGGTGTCTCCTGACTGGCTCTGTAATAGTCTTCATTAGGTAATTCTATCATTCCAGAATGTTAGCCAGCTGCCTGTGATTGACAGAGTGCATGGTAAGACTATTGAATCCTGTGAGCATGAGCCCACTGCCTCACTTCTTTTGCTATAAACTTTGGGTGGAAAAGATGTAATGTGGGATATCATGATGGTGAATAAGACATTTAGTAAGATCATGGATGACAGTGCTGACATACACATGGTGGGCAGAAAAGGAAAATCACTACCCAGAAAATATATTCTGGTGAGGAAAAAATTTTGCCTCTTCCGTGATGGAAAGGGCCCACTATAATCAACCTACCTTACCTGGTCCCCTCAGGTGCAGTACCATATGGTTCGTTATTGATCTGTACTGTTGGCAGGTCATCCTTAAGAGGTACATAGTAGCCAGATCTGCCTTAGTGAGAGAAAATCTGTTTTATCTTATTGCATAATTTGCAACCTTGCCCTCATAGCTACTGTATTTATGAGCCCTTTTAGCAAACCCTGTGTGGCTCAGTACAGAAGCTGCTTGATATTTACAGATTCAGGTCATCTTGTCCACCTGATTATTGAGACCTGTCAGTGCCCTTTGCTGAGCAAGCATTTACCTATTTGTAGTTTGCTGATAAACCCTATTGTATCTCTGTTTTCTAATTTTTACTTTTACAGTACTTTTTCTATCTTCTTTTTGTGCGGTGGTGTTTCAGTGACATTCTTTTCATAACTTCTTGAGCTGGGAACTCAGCTCTTTTTGTTTCTTCTTTTCTAATGTACTAAGGCTATAAATCTCTCTCTACTGCTACTTTAGCTGTATCCCATGGTTTTTTCAATTGATTAATTTATTTTTTGAGAGGGGGAAGGAAGGGAGAAAGAGAGGGAGAGAAACATCAATGTGTGAGAGATATATCCATTGGTTGCCTCTTGCATGTGCCCCTAAATGGGGACCAGGCCTGCAACCCAGCCGTGTGCCTTGAGTGGGAATGAAACCAGTGATCTTTCACGTTGTGGGGCAATGCCTAACCACTGGGACACACAGCTCAGGGCTGTATCCCATATATTTTGATTGTGCATTTTCTTATTGCTCGGTCTAACTGTGATCTAATTTCCATTATTAGGCATGTTTTAAAATGTGTTCTTACATTTCCAACTAAATAAGAGTTTTATCTTTTTGTTATTGATATCTAAGTTAATTGCTGTGTTCAGAGAAATGTGGTTTGCTTAAGACTGATTCTTTTTATTTGTTGAAATTTGTTTTGTGGCTCAGTGAATGGTCAGTTTTTAAAGTGTTTTGTATGTTCTTAAAACAAATGTGTATTCTCTAGTATTTGCATAAAAGTCTCTATGTTTATCCACTACAGCATGCTTGTTGATTATGTTTTTAAAATCTAATTTTTTGCCAATTCTTCAATTGCTAGAGAGTTATGACTTTTTAAATTTTATTTCTTTATTTTTAGAGAGGGAAGGGAGGGAGAAAGAGAGAGAGAGAGAAACATCAATGTGCAGTTGCTGGGGACTGTGACCTGCAACCCAGGCATGTGCCCTGACTGGGAATCGAACCTGCGATGCTTTGATTCACAGCCCACGCTCAATCCACTGAGCTACACCAGCCAGGGTGAGAGTTATGATTTTTTAAATCTCCAACTATTATAGTGAATTTATCTATTTTTTATAGCTTTGTTTTATGTACTTGAAGTGATTAAATAAAAGTAAAGAATTGTTCCATTTTCCTGGTTACTTTTATGATTACATAGTGACTACAATTTTTGTCTTAAAATCTATTTTTTTTATTGTGGTACAGTGTATATAACACAAAAAGGGGGCTGCATATTGTCTTCAAGATTTGTCGAAGTCACTGTTGTCTATTCTGTTAAGTTTTGTTGTGTACGAGCAGGCAATGACAGCTATATCACAAGGGCTGCCTAACCACCAGTAACTGAAGGAAATACCCTGATTTCAGAGATGCTAAAATGTGAACAAAACACATCTTTCAATTGATGAAATATGGTATATTTTTATATCTAAAAATTCTACTAGATTTCTTTTTAAATTTGATCTTTTTCTTATGGTATTTTATTTTTTCTTATTTATCTTATTTTTCTTGGGAATCCAAATCTGCTATTTAATGTGTCAGCTGTCATTTGTTCTTTTGGATGGTTTCTTTGTGCCTTTGTAATTTTGATTTACAAGTTTATCTTAAGCAAGAGTTTATCTGTGGGAATCCTGTCTGGTCTATTTGAAGATGTCTCTTTTTGGAGAGGTTGTATATGTTTGCTTCTGCAAGGCATTCAAGCCTACGGTCATTTTCAATATTAATTTCTCAGCTAAAGAAGTCTAACTGTATGCATATGATATAAATTTGAACTCCAAACTGGCATGAAGGGAAGCAAAAAACATCTCGTAGGAGATTATGATGTGCTGGATGTCTTTTCCAGTCCAGAATCTAGACCAAGGTAGATAAATTTCTTTGTTCTCTCTCTCTCTCTCTTTATATATATATATATATATATGTGTGTGTGTGTGTGTGTGTGTATGTATGTATATATATGTATATACATATATACACACATTTGTATATATCACATACAAATATATATTTGTATATTTATATATCTATATAAATATGTATGTATTTATTAAATTTTTTTATTACAGTTGACATACAATATTATATTAGTTTCAGGTATACAACCTAGTGATTTGACATTTCTATAACTTATGAAGTGATCACCCAATATTATTGACTATATTCCCTATGCCATACTTTACATCCTTGTGACTATTTTTCTAACTTCCAGTTTGTACTTCTATTTTTTTAAAGATTTTATTTATTTACTTTTAGAGAGGTGAGAAAGCAGGGGAAAAGAGATGGAGAGAAACATCAATGTGTGGTTGCCTGTCATGTGCCCCTTACTCAGGATCCAGCCCCGCAACCCAAGCATGGGCCCTGACTGGGAATACAAACTGGCAACCCCTTGGTTCTCAGGCTGGCACTCAATCCACTGAGCCACACCAGCCAGGGGGCAATTTGTACTTCTTAATCCACTCACCCTTTTCACCCATTCTCCCAAACGCCCTCCCATCTAGCAAGCATCAATTTGTTTACTGTTATCTATGAGTGTACTTCTATTTTGTTTGTTTATTTTGTGTTTTAGATTCCACATGTAAGTGAAATCATATTTGTCTTTCTCTGATTTGTCTTTTTTTTTCTTTTTTCCTTTTTTATTTTTACTTGTAAACAGATGTTTTTCTTTTTATTTGGGCCAAATTTTGATTCCTATACTATATGACTATTAAAACCTAAAAAAACAAAAAACAAGTGGGAGTTGACTGAAGGTGGGTGTTGTTTGGAGAAATGGAACAGAATACAAATTATCTACTCTAGTTAAATATATCAAATTCAAAAAATAAATAATCTAAAGTTTGTACTCCTTTTTTAACAATATTTTATTTATTTATTAGTTTTAGAGAGAGGGGAAGGGAGGGAGAGAGAGGGGGAGAGAAACATTGATTGTTGCCACTCATATACATCTTGACTAGAAAAACAAACCCAGACATGTGCCCTGACTGGGAATTGAACTGGTGACCTTTCACTTTGCTGGATGGTGCCCAACTTACTGAGCTGCATTGGTCAGAGTGAAACCCATGTCTTTAAAATAGAACCACAGCTGGGCAGCCTTGCTGCTTTTCAGTCTCCTGAGTCTTCATTGATTATTTGCATATTTCCAGCTAACTGAATGATTACATTCTTATTTAGTGTAACTGAGCATTTGAATTAATTTGTACTTTGTAAAAATACCACAATGAAACTCTGATGAATTTTTGAAAGTTTTATTTTTTTAAAGTAGACTTCTGAGCTTGGAATCTTTTAACAGGGGACCTGTTCCATTTCCTTGCTTCTAGACAGAATTTCCGTGCTCACCCTCCAACCCTTACTCACAATCTTTGCTACATGATAATTTCCCTGGGATCTAAAGTGCTATAGACTACAAACTATAAATTCTCTTAGTCAAACTTTTAGGCTTAGCCAGTCTTACTAATGGGGTTTTTCTTCTTTTTCTGAGCTAATTCTCTCCTCTGTACCTTCAGTCTCTCCTGTTCGCAGGGGAGAGACAAAAAAGCTTTCCTCTTCCCCTTTAAATAGCATCTTTGCTCTCTGCATTATTACTGAATAACCACAAGCCCCTGTGAAATCACTCAGATCCTTTAAGCTTTCCCTTCTTTATTTTTGGTCATGAATTTTTTTTCTCAGCTGTAACTCCTGGTGAGTTATCTCCCATTAAGGAGACTGACAAACAGGACCCAGATAAGGTGCTATATAAATGCTAAGTAATCACAGCCAGACTTAGCTTTGAGATACAGGTTATCTCAGGCTATTGTGTTATGGGATCAGCCACCTGTTGACGTTCAGGATGAAGTTTGCCAGCTGCAGGCTTTTTGTCTTTTTGCAATATAATACTATAGCAAGTGCCAGTGCTATACTAAGGAGCCTTCGAAAGAAAGTGCACTATTACCTAACAGTCTGTCTCTTCTTCAAGATGCACGTACATATGGAGCATTAAGGTATTCTGAATTCATTTCAGAAAGTGGCTACTCTGGGAGCTTTGGGGAAATCCTCTGTGCTGGGCATTCGGGGCAAGTGCAGAGAGAGCTCCGAGCACTATTCCTGGCAGAGACAAGCATGCACTCATAACTCAAAGCCTGGATCTGCTTTAAATGTTTTTAAAAAAGTTGTTTTTGACTACTCAATGCCAAATGACCAATGTAACTGATGTTTTTTTCACTGACTTGACTAAATCATCCATTGTTTCGACAGTGTGAAAGTATGGTCATAATGAAAGGACCCAGGTCCAAGATTTGTGTGGAACAGGTAACTATAGATCTACTCATGGTCAGGTTCATTGTCTATATGACACCAACTCAGTCCTAGAAAGATGAAAATTTCAGTTCTTAACCCCTTAGGCCTCACAGTATCAAAAACATACTGGAATTTTTCCATTAGAAAACAGAACTTAAAAGTTGTTTGGCCAATTTGTCAATACCTATGGTCATCTAAGTTTCTTTCTGACCAAAAAACTTCTGGGCACTTGGAAAACATTGTGTGTGTGTATGTGTAATACTGTGTGTGTGTGTGTGTGTGTGTGTGTATCCTCAGACTGTAGCTAAAAGCAACCATAAATTTTATAAGCAACTTTCACATTTAATGTACAAAGAAACAGAGTCAGAAAGAAAATGACTTACCAAAGGATGCTCTGCTATTAGGTGATAGATGTGGATTAATAATTTATATGTTTGACTCCTGCAGGATTTAGCGTACTTCCCCTGCAGTACACATGTCAGTGGGGGTTAGAGATTGATGAATTTCTTGGAGTCCTTTCAGAGAAAAAGGTCTTACATTACTTGAAATAGTTGGTTAGCTGGTGTTCTTTCTTATAGACAAAAGAGGAGATAACATGATTTAAACACCATTTTAAGTCTCTATTCTGTTAGTCTTTTCTATAGGATACCTGTGGAATGGATTGCAGTTGCTCTATAGCACTTGTGTTTTATTCGTATTTTAAATGATGTATCTTTGTATACGTGCATTTCTAATATATACAGAAATGTTATTCAATGTCTGCATGTGTGTGTATGTTTGGATGGTGTAGAGGGATTATTATTATGATGCTTTCCTCCATGGGATGTATATTATTCAAACCCTATCATCAGTCTACCTTCTAATTTAATGTCTAATGTCTATTGTTGGTGCATCTTTCTCATACTTTTCTAAGGTGCTCAACAAGAAACACCACCAGAACATATAAAGTCATGCACATAGTCTTAAATGCATTTGTGTGCACACACACGGTTGTAGACGTGTAGCCAGAACATGCTCCCACACAGTCCCTGGCTCTTCCCTGATACGCCTGCTACAGCTGGCGGATGTCACTGCTGCTTCTGAGTGAAACCAGTGAAGCAGCCTCCTTTTCCCGTGTTTGCCCCGGTTAGTTGACCAGAGATGACTGTGTCAGCCTCATTTGCTTAAATTTTACTTTGACAAAAATTAGCCTAAGCAAAAATGTCTTGTCATCATTTTTGTCACAAACACCTTTACCCAGAACTTCATGCTTGGTTCATGTCATTCTGCCAGCCTTATAATCCATCAGCTTCTGAGCCTCTTCTCCCGTGATTCCCTGATGCAGAATTTCTGCTTGGACAGACTCCTGCAACTCTCTCCAACACTCTTGTCCTCTTCAGTTGCTAAAATGCACAAGCCATTGTCTGACCCGGGACACAAGTGTTTTCCCACTTTTGCCCTCAACTCCATCTCAGCTCTCTTTTCCAGTTCTGAAAGATCTCCCTTCCTTGGGGATCACTCCCTTGTCTGATTCTACCCAACCTCTCTGCAGCTTCCGCCCCGCACTGATGCCTTCATTGCTCTAGTCTCTGTCTTTTCATCTTTCTTTCTGGGTCTTGAGTCTATGCTCTATTTCCCTGCACAGATAGGATGAGGCTCCTCTCGTGAAGGGATTGGCATTTATCTCTTGTTTTGTGGTATCCCTTCCCCCAACCCAGGCTGTGCCTTGTTCCTGATAGAGCCTTGATTGACTGGCTGGAATAGAAGCTCAACCTAATAACACCTCTCCTATCTCTTTTCTTAATTAATTTGATGTGTTTGGCACTAGCTCTACTACTGGAGGGGTATTTTCCAGGAGACAGAGAAGTGTCAGAGGCCTTGCTCCTGTTCTTCCCCTTCCCAGACTAGTATTTCATCCTGACAGCTCCCAGCCAGTCCTCTGGCTATGGAGCATTGAGTGTTTATTTTCCTGATGTTTTTGTTCCAAAGTCTTTGCCAAGGTCATGTTGTTGAAGTCTGACAAGTGACAGCAGCCCCTGACCCTGCTACTGAATCTGACACATTTTACAGGTACAGATGTTGTCAGGAAATTATAGAGGCCAAAAGCAAAAATAAAAGAGGGCTTGAGAGGTCGTCTTGGACATGCTCCTGTCTCCAGTCTGGTATGCACCCATTTCTGCTCAGGTAAATTAGAAGAGAATTTGTATTCAAAATGCTGCACAACAGAAATGGATGTCACACTCTTTAACTCCCATCCCATTATCCAACAGCCCTAACTGACAGAATAATATGCTTATTAGATGGACCCACAACCTTTCCTTTTGAATGCCAGGTCCTTTCACTTCAACTGTTCCCCCAAAGTGGGTGATGGTGAATATAACATAGTGTTGACTTGAAAATGTAATTAGGCGTAATCCAGAGAAAGTGAGCCAAGTAGTCACCCATGACAGATCATTCAATCTTTAACCCAATCTATGTTCTTTCCGAAGATCAGAGTAATTTCCAAAACGATTTAGCTGTTAACCATCGACATTTAAAATCTGACTAACATAGATAAGCAGGTTTCCAAGTTTAGATTAATCTCATGCACAGATTTAAGTGCTTCTTGCCTACCTACATATCACTCTATAGCTCTTCCCCCAGATCAGGCTCAGAAAATGCTGGTGCCACTCAAGAGCGTGCAACCTAAGGGTCTATATAATGCCAAGCAAGTGGTCATAGCGGGAGGAAAATGTCATCTGGTTAATCTGTTCACTTGCTGCAATATATCTACATATTTGAAAATAACCCAATGAAGGTCTGAAGTTTTCTTTGTCAGCATGCAGACAGCTCTAACATCTTGCAGTCGAGCGGTGCCCATGGACAAAGTTAACTGCATCATTAACACTTCGTTTCTCCATTTGGCATGCTATGGCTGGACAGGTTTTCTTCCCACCTAGTGACCTTAAAGCTGGCCTAGTGTCTTGGTACAGATTATAAAGAGAGATGCTAGTGTCTCAAAAGTGCTAGAGAGCCTGGCAAGGCATCCGGACTATTAGACAGCTGCTGTGATTTCCATAACAGAAGAAGCAGAATGGGAACTGCTGGAAAGAAATGACCCAGTTCCTGCTGTCAGAGGGGCCCAAACAATAGAAACTCATTTCCTGAGAGTGACTGTTGTTTGTACATCCAGGGAAGAGGATTCGTGTGTAGTGGGTGGAAGGCGATTGGGATGAACCAGTTCAAAGCAAAGTATCTTCATCACCTTTGGAGAAAATGCTTTCATACCAGCCACTTTTTCAAGGGACCAATTAAACCTGTTTCTATACAATCTAGGGACATATACAGACACAATAGATTTTGTGCTTAGATCTTGTCTACATATCAAATTAGGAACTAATTGTCAAAGTTCCACTTCATTTGGTAATACGTAGTCTCCACTATAGTATCCCTGATCTAGTTGGTATATCTCCACAACTCAAAATTACTGAAGCCTTGTTCAAGCCAATCCCCCACTCTCTCCATTTCTTGAACCACTAGTGGGTTTGAAACAGTCTGAGGATAGGGGGAGGAATGGAGAGAAACACAAAGTTAAAAAACAGAGAACCCAAAATTACTCCCCTCTTTCCCTCTCTAGGCATCTGAGATGAAGCAATCCAGAGTTAGGGAAGGAAGAAGATTTCACATTAAATCAAATTCAGAGTCTTGAAGGTACATTGGACTGGACGTGCTAACTCCAGATTTGAAACTGCATATGTGACTTGAAGCTGTAATAGGACTGTCTGTTACTAAGAGTGAGAAGAGTCTTGGAGCCTCCTACAGTTTTAATACAAGGGTCAAGAAGGATTACCTAACACCCATTGACATTTATAAAGGGTGATAGAAAACAAAAATTAAGTTACATTTTGTCCTTTTTTTGGTTTGAGATTTTATGTATTTATTTATTTATTTATTTATTTATTTATTTATTTATTTATTTATTTCTAGAGGGGGAAGGGAGGGAGAGAAACATCAATGTGTGGTTGCCTTTCGAGTGCCCCCTATGGGTGAGGGGGACCTGGCCCACAACCCAGGTATGTGCCCTGACTGGGAATCAATCCACTGACCCTTTGGTTCGCTGGCCGGCACTCAATCCACTCAGCCTCACCAACCAGTTGTCTTTTAAAGAGAGAGTGTCAGTAAGGATGAGTTGGATAGCAATAATAAACTCCAAAGTGTTCAGTGGTTCTGATAAAATAGAATTTTACTCCCCCCTCAGGTGAAGTCCTAAGCAAGATTGTTATCAGTGAACAGTTTCCCTCTACACATAATTCTGGGGTCCAGACTCTTCCCATATGTTTCTCTACTGTTTCCTAGAGCCTCAAGGTTGGGATTCAAACACAAGGAGGGGTACAGAAAGCATGGAAGAGAGGGGGTGGGAACACATCACTTGTTAAACTCTTTGGCCTGGAAATGGCCTGTGCATTCCATTGGTTAGAAAGCAGTCACATGGCCACATGAAACTGCAAAGGCAGCTGGGGAATGTAGTCCACCTGTGAGCCTGAGAAAAGAGCTCCTCGATTTAGGGGGAGGAGTTACTATACACACAATCTGGAAGATCCTCATGCAGTTCCAGTGGTTCAACCACTATAGATAGTGTACTTGTGAAAGTACTTTTATCTTAAAAAAAAAAGTCGTTCTTCAAAGGAACTTCTCCAGATGGTGTGTGTTGATGAATGGGAGGTGGAGCGGGGGAGGGGAAGGAGAGGACTCAAAGAGGAACAGAGGTGACAAGAATCAGGTGGCCATGAAGATGAGCAAGTCTCCTGTGCTTGGCCTCTGAGACCCTCCACAGGTAAGACTCTGGTTCCTCCCTTGCCGCCCTGCCTTCCTCCAGCTTCTGGGCTTTTGTGTAGTGAAGATGTGCCTGAAAACCCTATGTCTTGGGAAGCCTGGAAGTGGACATAACCCTAAAAAACAAACAAACAACCTTTTTGTTACTGAGAGAATCCAGTAAAATTTACCACTGGACACAGAAGCCAGTAAAATCCAGTTAAGGCAGGGGAATTGCCTGGCCCTCCAACCCTAAACAAAATCATGTTTTAGATTAGATGAATTCCCAAATTGAACTTAATTTCCTAAAAGTGCCTCATTTTGGTAGGAGCAGAAGACACATCTGGCAGGGATGAGGTCATCACAAGAGGAATTTGAATATTTACAAAATCAAAACAAAACAAAACCCTCTTTCTTGGGATGTTTTCCTCGTGGTGGGGCAAAGAGCTTCGCAAGACCTGTCACCAAAAGCAGTTTCGGGCAACTGGACCCCTTCTGTTACCTATCTGTTGGGCCTTAATCTCGCGGATAGAAGGAAGTCTCCATTCTCCCCCAGAGGTGCCCTTGTGCAGCTGCACTCACTGCCTTATTCACACGTGTGCAACGAGCATTTTCCTGTCCTTTTACAGTCACTGGCGTTTTATATGTTAAGTGCCCTGCCCTGCCGAGTTTCTTGAGATGAGCTGGAACACACGCTGGAAAAACCAAACGCGGGAGAGTGGGGGTGGAGGGGTGGGGAGAGGTCCGTTAACCCTCAAAACTAGGAGCAACCAAGCCTTCCTGGGTAAATAAATGAAAAGACTTTGGAAGGAAATAATCCGTTAGTGTAGACATTTAGAAATTGAGATTACTGGCCTGTCCCTCCAATGTCACAATTAAGAAGGACCCGGCCTCGGCTCTTTTGGCGCGTGCAACCCTGAGAGTTGCAAAGCTGCAAAGTGCGGTTTTGGAGACTTCGAAAGTCAGAAACTCTTCACTCCACTCCCACCGCTCCTTCTCGCGTCCACGCGAAAGCCGGGTACGAGGGCTTGGAAAATCCGGGGACCGCTTTCGGCTGGGTGGCGGGAGACGAGTGGTCCCAGCTGCAGGGCTGCGTCGCATCCCCTCACCAGAGCCTGCCGCTCCAGTGCTGCCTGGAAAGGGGGCCGCCCCTCTAGGAAAACCGCTTTGGGGGACCACGGGTCACGGGAGGGCCAGTGCGGGGAAGTGGCGAGGTTCCCGAAGTAGAGCCGTTGTAGCGGGACCCAGCTCCTAGTCAGGGCGGGGAGGCCCTGGGAGTATGCCCGGCCCTAGTGCGGCGCCAACACACACAAGTTACACTAGGAATGTTTGAAAATACAAATTTTTCCCCTTTTGGCTCCCCCCACCCCCCCCCCCCGTTTAAATCTATTCCCTTCAAAAAAAAAAATAAATAAAGACTCGGACCGGCAGGCGCCACAGGGTCTGGGTACTAAGGTCCTGGAGGGTGCAGAACTCGTTTGGTTCGGATTGAGAAAACAAGGGTGGCCACGTCCCCAGCAGGAGCGTGGGGACCTCGGCGTCCGAACTGCGCAAACGGTCCAAGGGGCCCTCGGAGAGGAGCGCGCTCCCCAGCTGCCCGGAGCCCGTAGCGGTTCCGCGGAGGCCGAACTCACGCACCGCCGGGCCCCGGGTCACCGTGGGGGTGAACAGAGACCATGCTGTGAGCCCAAGTCTCCGCACCCCTCAAAGGCGCAGCCCCGAAAGCTTGCTGGGCATGTGCACGCGGCTGAGGCGCGGGAGGAAAAGGCCAGTCCGCGGCAGAGAGCTTGGCCATTCCCTCCGCCCGATTTCGGGCAGCAGGAGGCCATCCGTTTTCGAGGGCAGAATGCGAGGCTGCTGGGGAATTAGAGTGAAAGGCAATAATCCTGGTCTCTTTGCACAGCACTGGGGAAAAAATTAAATAATGCGACTGATGATCTCTAAAATAAAAACCTGTAGCGGGGTTATGGCCCCACGGCCTTTTCCGTGGAAGCCTCCTTCACACCTCCCTCCCCTCTCCCTGAACCTGTACTTTCCGCTGGCTCTGTCCCCGAAGGCACGAGAAGACGTCTTTTCGTCCTTCGGAAGAGGGACCTTCCCCAGCAGCTCTGAGTACTTGAAACTGAAGCTCTCAAGTAAACGTTGAAGAAATGGTGGACAGGGGGGTGCTTAAGGGAGTTTCTTCACTAGAGGCTGGTGACCGAGGCAGGTTTTGAAGTTACTACAGCTATGCTCCCTGTTCATACAGCGTGACCCTCCTTCTCCAGGTCCGCTGCGTGGGCTGGGTCACAGCTGCAAGGTTCTCCGTGGGGGGGGGCGGGCAATATTACAGGCGTCCTAAAAAACATCATCAAAGAGACATCGCCTAAAAATTCAGACAACTCTTCCTCTCACTTACCTTTTAATTATTGGAATAATTTAAGAAAAGGTGAACTCTGCTTGCTCGTGGAGATTCATGGCTGAAGAGGGGGAAAAAAATCTAATAGACCCAGAGAACTGCGTCCTCAGTGCATTTTTTCCTGGTGGTAGAAAGACGGTCTGTCTTTCTGGTGCATCAGTTTCTGGAAGGATATTGTTTCTGTCACGGTGAAAGGCATAAAGCTAATGTTGTCAAAATGGAGAGAGAGAGAATACAGGATTTTTACTTATTTTGATAGAAAATATATTTATTTCATGGTGGGGATATTATTTGGGCTCTAGTTTTTGTTTTGTTTTGTTTTGTTTTCCAGGATGATTGAAGCTGAGTAGGACCAGCCTCCTCCACATAATCCTTGGACTGAATATGCACTTGCAGAATGAATATGGGCATCACCCCACTCGACCTGAATTGGCAGATGCAGATCAGTATTCCAAGCTGGGCAGAACACCTGAGAAATCCCTTCAGGATTCAGACCTAATGCATGAGCCCTGCGTGGTCAGTGTAGAGATGGAAGGGGTGTCTCTCGACCTAGCGGGGAGCACTCCTCTAATGGCCAGGCCCCCAGGCCCGTGGCTATCTTTCTGGGGAGAGGGTTGGGGACTGGGCTTTCTCCTCTCCAAGAGAGATCACATTTGGGAAACTTTTTCCAGGTTAGGGTTAAGCTCGGAAAGATAATGAGCAGGAATTTCTTAGTGTCAATGTTTGAAAAGAGTAAGTCACTACTGTTTATAATCTTGTCTCTATTATTTAAAGTATAAAGTATTCTAAAGAAAATATTTAATACATGGGTGGGGCAAAAGCAGGTTTACATTTGTGAGTACATAAAACACAGAGGTTTTTTTCTTGTATTATTATTTATTAATTGTTGTATTATTTTCCATACAAACAACTGTAAACCTACTTTTGCTGTACCCTGCATAAGAAATCCGTAGACCCACAGGGCACCAAGTTTAGACACTTAAGCATGTCTAACTGTATGGTGATATTGTTGTCTAAGGTGATGTAACATATGACCATTCCCCTTCATATGCATTATATGCAGCCAATGGCAACAAATAAGTAGCCACACAGAAATTGACACTGAGGTTCCTCTCATCTGAATAATTTGCTTTCCTCTTTTATTATGCCAACCCAGATTTACCCGGCTTTGCAGAAATCTGTTCTCATGGCTTCTCTACCTCTGGGTTCCAGCCCTTCCCATCCACCCATTCACTTACTACCTCCGTTTCTTTTGAGCAGATGTTCTCTCAACCTTTTTTAAAGAACCTTGGTAGGGGTATGATATGGTTTTTCTTTCACCACTTCCATATCTCAAGACTGGGCATTAAAAAAAAGAAAAGAAAATATAGTAGGTTTTTCCCCCCTTTTTGGGAGATGTACTTTCCACAGGAACAGGCAGACAAGCAGAGGGTAAGAAGGGGAAGTTGGCAGATTCTTGTTCGTGGCAGTGGCGGTCGTCAACAGAAATTCGTAGTCAGAGGTGTCCTTGTAAATAAGCAAGGGGAGCTCCTGGGGGCAGAGGGACCTAACTCCCCAAACATACAAATCGGTTCTTACAAGCACTTCCATGAATGCCCAGCCCGAGTAAGCCTGCACCTCACCCACATACCCCAGCTTTCAGGGATCTCATTAGAGTCTGCTCACACCACAAATAAAGATACCTACCTGCATGATCAGCTATAGGTGCCCACAGAGCTCACACAAGTGCATCAATCTGGATTACGGGTGCGCCAGTGCCTGGCTCGCTGGATCTGCTCTGGTGCGAGGGGAGTGGAGCAGCGGATGCTACCCAGTGCAGGCACTCAGCTCGCTGTCCTGTGTCAGCCTTTTATTGTCTTGTGTGAGGCCGGCTTTTACCAAGCTTCAGCTTGGTCAGAGTAATTGAAATCAAATACTAAATAATTACTACACATTGGAAAAAATAAAAAACACAGCCTATTACCATAAATAAGGAACTCTCAATGTCTTGGGAGCAATCCAGAGAGAACAGACAAAGGAGTTAGATGCTGGCGCCCCGTTCCTGGAGGAGCAAAGGGGCCGTGGCTGCTACCACTGAGGGGAAATCACCCTTCAGGCTGCGGAAGTGACCCAAATCTTTTAAAATTCTTGCAGAAAAAAAAATGTGCTGAGAACAGACTCACAGCAAGCATCCTGCCGATTTGGGCTGCATGAGACCACAATTTAGTTTCTGGCAAGCATGTAGTTTCCCAAGGTGAGTGGGGGAAGGGGGTCTGAGAATTATGTACTGCAAAGTTGCCCCTTGATGTCCTCAGACCCTATTTATTCCATCTTAAAAATGACATTTAAAAATTATTTCTGCCTCGCATATTCCTGGATACTATTTCCACTTAATTACCAGCTGCATCAGAGAAAACACTAGAAGAGGTGGATTAAAAAATGTCTGTGCCAACATATATCCTTACCCACAAAACTGGAGTCCACCAAATGCCCCTCACACATCTTAGCGTCATCATAAAGACAAATGTTTTAAAATTTTTAAATGAAACATGATTATGTTGTCATATTCGGAGGGGATATTTAACATTTTTTTCTTACAAAAATTACCTAATTATATAAATATGGATATCCCTGGACACATATCATATGTTAATATTTATCTGAAGTTCCCTTAACACCCAACAAAGCATATATCATATACTCATTTGTCTGGACATGATAAATCTATAATAAATAAAAGTAAAGTAAATCTCTATTACTTCCTTGGAGGAAAACTTATTAATAAGCCAAGCACTGAAAAAATGAGTCATCAGTGCTCTAAATTGCAGATGCAGATTCTAGCAGAAAAGGATTTTCCTAAGTCTTCAGAAAAGGAGAGGGATCACACAAGGTTCCCCTTCTCCTTATGCCTTAAGAACTTCATCTCTGAAAAACTTGAGGATGGTCTGTTCTCCCATCCATTGGCTTGTATGGTAGCTCAGCCAAAGGAAAGAAGGCCACTTACAGAGAGAGCGGGAGTTGGTGGATTCACAGGGTCTCCTCCAAGCTCACATCCTAACCATGTTTCCCTTTCTTTCACCTGTTCCCCATCAGCCTGCCCCAACCAGCGCCCCTGTCACTACTGACCTGAAAATGACTCTATGCCATACAGGTACAAGGTACACCCTTTGCAACGCATGTTCCCAGGCCTCTGTACTATCCAGTAGTGTCCCAAAACACAGACTCAACAATCATGCTCCCCGAAAGTGCTGAAGGTCATCAAGTGTGAGAAACCTGGGATGGTCTCTATTTTTTGTGAGATACTTCTTCTTATCCAGGTTAAATTTTCTCTGGCTTTGCAAGTGAGTGCAGTAATCAATCTTTGGAAAGAGAGAAGATGGATGTCCCCATCCTCCTTTCTAGTTCTTTAGGGTTCATTGACTTAGCTGCATGTACAAGGCAACACCACAACTAAGGGAAAAAATTCTTCTAAATACTTCCTAAGGAAGGGAAAGTTGGGTGAGAAGGCAGAGTCAATAAAGGAGGGAAAGCCCTACACCCCTCTCCCCAGAGGTATCATATAGATAGTTTCCCTCCAGTCACTAAAACTGCACCAAATTATATCCTTTTAGGAAAAGTGAACTAATCACCAGCAGCAGGATTCTTGTCCCAAGTACCCTCTTGCTTTTTGCTCCATAAATTTCAAGTCAGGCTGGCCATTTTAGCAAAAAGGGGTTTCTTTTTCCCCATCTAGTTGAGTCTTAGGTCTTCACCTTCCTCTTTTTTGGAGATGGAGTAGTTGAATTTTCTTTCTTTTGGTAAGGCATCTTCTGAAGCTCCTTTAATTTTTTTGTGTTCTGCTCAATGATTTTCAAATTTGAATGATTAGAACGTACCTTCTGCAGTGACTTCTGAGGGTGTCTGTTCATGGGGAGAAATAGACTGTGATCCATTTTAGGGTATAACTTACCCTCTTCTCCATGTTCAAATATACACACATCCTCCATCATCTGCCTCTTAGGGCCCCACAAAAGTCCATTTCCAAGCATCATGGTGGCATTAAGGGGGTCTCTTACCTAGTTAGAGTTGAAATGTGCAGCCCTTGGCTATGCCTTTTTGTATTTAGTCATTCTTTGGGACAGGTTAAACAGTCCACTTTGCCCAGAAGAAGGTTGTATTTGGGGTCTACAACCCCTCCTCACCCTGAGAAGAGAAAATGTTATTTTCCACATCTTATTTTAAAAGAGCTGAAATCTGAGAGAATGAGAGGGAGAGGAGAGAAGAGGAGAGAAGAAAAGAGAGGAGAGACTGGTCTACTTCCTTTCTAGGAGCCTCAAATCTAAACTTTAAAAGATGGAGGAAATGATCAAAAGTGATAAATAGCTTTTCCAAGCATTCAGTTTGTTAGCTTTCTGACCAAAAGGGGCCTTTGTTAGATCTCTGCAAGGAAGTCAAATCCAGCCCCCAACCAACACTCCTCCACCTCTTCCCCAACCCCCCTCAGCTCTGTTGTCTAACTTGAAAATGAACTTGGACTTCCCTCTCAGACAGGCCCTAAAACCAGGAGAGATTTTATTTGTCTGTTTCTGAAGGGTTTCTTAAAAGGGGGAAGTGTCTGGGGAGGACAGGACGGGGACAGAGGGCTCTCTCCCACGGCAGAGGATGGAGTGGGGGTAGGGGCTTTGGGGAGGCAAGTAGGGGGAGAAGATACTTTGTTAATTTCTTAACTCTGTGTTTATTCCCTGACTTCTTTTGTCAATAGGGACTGAGGGGAGGACAACTGACTGGCTCAGATACTGCTGAAAAAGAAAAGGGAGTAGCAAGGATTAGGATAAAAAAAGAGGTGGGCTGGGGAAGAGGAGAATGAAGAGGGTTGAGAAGGGGCTCTGTGATGCGCTTGGTTGGGACTGGGAAGCAAGGGAAGAAAGAGGACTGAGACAGGGACTCTGGAGGCCACCGGAGGTTTCCTCAGAGTTCCCCTTGGAAGGAGCCATTTGATCACCCCCTCCCCCCTGCAAACCCAGTGCACCACAAGGCAGAGTCTATGATTGAGGGCAAGCTGGAGGGGAATCCAGGAAAATAATGGTGTTAACAGCCTAAACCAGAATCTCTATGTGGGTTCCTGAAGAATCAAAAAGGGCAGTTTAGTGTGGCTCCCCAAACTGCAAGCCTTGAATGCAGCAGAAGGTAGTGAATTTCTTTGATGTCTAAAAGAGGGAAGCACATAGGGCCTGGAGGAAAGTAAGTTTGGGTTTGAGAGTGAAAAACACCAAAACTAAGAGGAAAGTGATGTCTCAGCCATCCTGGTCCCATCATCCCTCAAGCTGGGGGCCCAGGGAATGAAAACAATAAAAGTGGAAGATGCCAAGATGGCAGCTGTTGTTCAGGAGGTGAGCTCCCAGACTAGGAGTGAGGCCGGTGTGGCTTTTCTCTGAGGCTAGGCTGTGGGAGTGGAGAGATTGAGGTAGAGCAGGTTCTGGAGTGATCCAGGAACCTGGGAGGTGGTGTCTGGGTCCACATGCTCCTTGGGCTTCCCAGACCTTCCAGAGCCCAGAGACCTGGAAGAAAAGAGGCCGGGAGGGGACTGGGCAGGGCCAGGGACCCCAGTCCGGATCAGACATTTTTCTTGTTTCTTCCCCAACAATACCACTGTGTGCAACACACCAGGAATTTCCTCGGAATGTTTCGAAGGCTCTTCCCCCTCAGACACAATATCAGGGGTGCCCTCCCTGAACTCCCAACCCCTTGTGTAAGTGCTTTCTCCACCTCAAATATTCCTTTCTTTCCTGAATAGTTCAAGCCCTGTGTCCCCCCCCTCCCAAATCTCCTCTTTTATCATGCAGCCTGAACCCTGGATAGGAAAGGGACACCCAATATTCTTGCCCGCCCACAAAATCCCCAAATCTGGGCCAGAATCCAGACCCCACGGTGGTGAAGCTCTTTGTTTTCCTGCAGCCTCAACCCATTCCCTCCCTTTTTAAATTAGATTTTCTCCCATAAAAGTGGAGGAGGGGGAGATACAAGAGCTTCAGAGCTTTAAGCTCTTCCCCTGCCCAGTATGGAGGAAACAGAAGATGGGAAAACAACAACTAATGCTTAATTTCCAGAGAAGGCAATCTAGGTATTGAATAAGGGACACGTCAACCTCATTTCTCTCATTGTTCTCCATGGTCTGGTAATTTCAGCTACATCCAGCCCCCAAGTATGTGCCTCTGGTTCTGTCTTCAATACAGTGAACCAGGAATTCTACCCCTCAACTTCAGAAAAACACAGGCATCTGCCTGCTCATTTTCCTAGTTTTTTCCTTTCGGATGTCTAAGTAGAGGATGAGCATGCAAGTTAAGTGTGTATACAGAGAAATAAATAGACCAACTGAGATCTTTATTTGCAGTAGAGGATTTCAGCAGAGGGCTGGGTATCTTCATAAACACATTTGGGCTGTGTCCACAGGGCATGTGCGGGAACAGTGTACGCACCTTGCACACAGTCCCAAACCCACAGGCCAGGTGTGCACACATGTGTCACATGTCCAGTGAGAGGGCACGATGACTATCTCCTTCATATGTGAGAGCCTTTGAGAAGAGGAATTCCAGGGCTGAACTTAGCTGGGACCTCAGTCTGTAAAGGAAGCTGAGGGCAGTGTGGCTCCAGACGCCTCCTCCTTGCATACGTTCCGTTGTAAAAAGAGCCCAGAGCTGAGCCCTGCTTTCCGACGGGGCTGGGGTGCCATTTTCCATTTTCCTTTAGTATAATGAAATGCTCTGTCTTTCCTCCATACGAGCAGCATCTCTAGAGACCGAGGAGCCTTTTCATTTGTCTTGATTTTTGTAAACTTGGTCCGTAGTCAGGCGCCCTCGGCCCTGGGCGCAGCCCGGAGGGGCGAGGTGTGGCCAAGTGGTGGGGGTTGAGCGCGAAGCCGAGGGTTACTGCGCTCGGCTTTCTAGGGCGGGATCGCCTCCGAGATGTAATTACTACGTTTCCAGTGGTGCATATTCTCTCGGAGTGTTTAATTTGGTTTTATTTGTGTCTCAGCGAGATCCACATTTTTTTCGGGGGAGGAGGGAGAAGCGACCCCAGGCTTAAAGTTAATTAACCAACAACGCTTTACTTTCCGCCGCCCGCCCGCGGGCTTTGGCACCGCCGCCTTCCTCCCGGCTCCGGGCTCGCCCCAGCGTGGAGCTGGCAGTTTCAGACGCGGAAGGTCTTGGGGAACCAAACGAAAGACTAGGGGAGAGGGATCGTTCAGAGCGTGCGGACACTACACCAGCCACTTTTAACGCTCTTAGCTCTGAACTTCCCCTTCCAGCCTTCTCACTCCCCCAAGCCTCTTGGGGACGGGGAGGGGGGAGCTACATCTTCTCAGAATGGTCTTCTGGATTCAGGGGACTTTGGTTCCAACTCTTTTCTCTTGTCGCTAAATTTTGGCTGCAGAGTGCCCCTAATAAATAGAATTGTAAAATTGCCAGGTTAATTAAATCTATATCTCATTCCAATAAGAATAGTTAATGTCCTTATATAAACCTAGAAAAGAACATACTATTAATTTTATTTATTGCTGGGCAGCCCTGCACCCAGATCCTTCCTGCTGTTCTGCCCCCTACTTTCAGAAACTGAGGGACGTGTCTTTGGGTTCTGGCCCAAGAAATTCACATCTAGCTTTGGTCTAGAGCATTCCTGTATCCAGGAGGGAGCCCCAGGAATGGAGTGGGTATTTCAGGCCCTTTGTTTCTCCTGGTGGCCCCATAGAGCCCAGTACATTTTGCCTTGGGTTCTGCACTGTGTGCGGTCCCCAACCAGTACATCACCGGGGAAAAAGCCAGGGACTCCACACCACCTCTCCAGGCTGGAAACCCCCAAGACCTTTGCACCCACCTACCCCCACCAGGCAGCCCTCAGGCCGGCAAGGGGGCCAAGGTCACAGGGCCCAGGCTGTGTTTGCTCTCCTTGTTTCACCTTGACCTTGGATTCCAGAATCAGGAAAGGCAGTTTCCCAGCCAAAATCCGGCTCCCAGCAAGACTTGCCTTCCCGTCGACTCATCTCTTTCCACCATTATCGTCCTCAGTGCACACCCGTGCTAGCCTGCTTCTGGCTCAGACTTTTCTGCTGTATTTTTCTTCCTACTGCCAGCCCGGCCTGAAGCCTGTTTACAGGTCTGAACTCTGAGTGACCCTTCCTGATGATGATCACACTGATAAGGTTTAGTTTCTTATCCTAACTCACCTTTTCGAGGAGCTCTCCATCCTCAAACACCACCTCCCCCCTACAGGAGGAAGGGAGACTGCGGTGGACTGGATCTCAATATAGACCTGACGGGTTGTTCTCAGGGCTGGAGGAGTCCAGTGGGTCCAGTTTAGCCATGGGTTACCGTGTGGCCACTGCCTGTGTGTTGTCCAGACAGGAGCACCCAGCATGTAAGTCATGTAACAGAGGCAGAAAAGAGGGAGTTGCTGCAGCCCCTCTTTTTTCTCTCTTTATTACCTCCTCTCCTCAGGGAGGCCCTGTGCTGAAAGGGAATTTGGCTCAATTCCACAGAGATGTGCCTTGGAAATGGTTGACTCTATTAAGGCACTAAATTGGCATAGGAAGCCCCACAAGTTGGGAGATTGAGTGGGAAGAAGAGGGGTTCTTTATCATTAAGTTGGTATTAATTTGTTCCTTGAAATACGAGGCAATTTTAAAACACGAAAACAATCCACACTAAAAGGGAGTGTGACTCCTAAGAAAGCCCTGGGAGCTAAAACTAGGGCTGTCCAGCTGGAAACTGCGTCAATCCCAGCTCTGCCCGGCCCCTTGGTCCTCGTCTTCCGAAAGGCTCAGGGCCCGTGTGGGGCTGAGGTCTGGCCTTCTGGGGCCTTCCTCCTTCTGGGGCCTTTTGCTTAGGGACAAGTCCCTCCAAAGGGCCAGTGCTGCCGACTCTCCCTCATTTTACGTTTCCTTTAGTACACAGCTAGGAGAGTGCGTGTGTATTCTTGTTCACATCCAAGGCTTTTTAGTTTTCCAAAACAGAATCCTTCCCCTTGCCACTCCCTGTCACTTTTTCTTTGAAAAATCTCACTCCGAGGCTTTTAATTTCTATTGCGTATTGAAGTATCAGCCTGTCTTTCCCACCCCTCGCATTTCCCATTTCCCTCCTTTTATTCCGTCTCCATTTTTCGCTGGAGCATCCCTCCTCGGTGCGGTGATGTGTGTGCTTGGGGACTATCACATCCTCTCAGCCTTCTCTGCTCCGCTGAAGAAAGACTTGCCGGCGAGATGTTGAGAGGGTCCTTTCAGAAAACTAGGGCTTTAGGGTTAAGTGGCTGAAAGTAGCAAATAGAAACACTATCCCGGCATCAAAGTCTCTCTCCTTACATGGCGTCGGGGGCCTTGCCAGTCGTGAGCTTCAGGGGAGTCAGTCTGGGCCACAGCTAGGGTCCCCATGCCCTGCCCGCGTGCTTCAGCCTATTTCTAGTTTCTTCATCATTAAGGGGGGAAAATGCTGTTTCTGCCTCACCATTAGCTCCAAGCCCCAGATCCAGTCACAGCGATCTTTTTTGGGGAGAGGAGGGGGGAGTAGGGATCTGTCTCCCCCATACACATCCTAAGCCTAGGGGGAGGCGCCCGGGAAATTCGAGACCCCTTTGCGTCGGCCAAATTGAGTGCCCCCCGCCCCCCCGCAACTTCTCCTTCACGGAGTCTGCCAGGGGGCGTTGCCCTGTCCCTTTAAATCTCCCAGCGCTCACATCTCCTGAGAGCCAATCAGCAGAGACCTTTCCCACTTTGCTCCGCCCCACCTGAAGGGGTGGGAACCCCAGGAGACCCAGCCGAGGCATCACTAGCGCTGGCCGAGTCACGTGGCCGCGGGAGGGGTGCAGAGGGGAGGCGGGCGGGAGCCGCGGGATTTCTTAATGAAGTGTCCCCGCATGCGTAGAAGGAATGTGTGGGGAGGGCGGTGGAAGCACCGGGAGAAGGAGAGCAGGAGGAGAGGAGGGGAGGGGAGGGGAGAAGGAGAGGAGGAGGGGAGGGGAGGGCAGGGGTGGAGAGGGAAAGGAGGAGGGATGGGGGAGGGGAAAAGAGAGCGAGGTGTCTCCCTAGCTCTCTGCCTTTGGCAAGTGGAGTTTTTAAAAAGCTGGAGCAGATCATGTCATGACGACTTCGCTGCTCCTGCACCCGCGCTGGCCGGAGAGCCTTATGTACGTCTATGAGGACGGCGCGGCGGAGAGCGGCAGCGGCGGCGGCGGGGGAGGCGGCAGCGCGGGCGGAGCAGGGGGAGGCTGCGGCGGAGCGAGCCCCGGCAAAGCCCCGAGTATGGACGGGCTGGGCAGCAGCTGCCCGGCCAGCCACTGCCGCGACCTGCTTCCACACCCGGTGCTGGGCCGCCCGCCGGCTCCCCTGGGCGCCCCTCAGGGTGCCGTCTACACGGACATCCCGGCCCCGGAGGCGGCGCGCCAGTGCGCCCCTCCGCCAGCGCCCCCCACCTCGTCCAGCGCCACCCTGGGCTATGGCTACCCGTTTGGTGGCAGTTACTACGGCTGCCGCCTGTCACACAACGTGAACCTGCAGCAAAAGCCTTGCGCCTACCACCCAGGCGATAAGTACCCGGAGCCGTCGGGCACCCTGCCCGGTGATGACCTGTCCTCCAGGGCCAAAGAGTTCGCTTTCTATCCCAGCTTCGCCAGCTCCTACCAGGCGATGCCCAGCTACCTGGACGTATCAGTGGTGCCTGGTATCAGCGGGCACCCGGAGCCGCGTCACGACGCGCTCATCCCGGTGGAAGGCTACCAGCACTGGGCTCTCTCCAACGGCTGGGACAGTCAGGTGTACTGCTCCAAGGAGCAGTCGCAGTCCGCCCACCTCTGGAAGTCTCCCTTTCCAGGTAAGGAAGGGGGGCCAGAGCGCCGCGGCCGCCGCCAGGGACCCTTCCCCGCCCCTCCTGCCCCGGGGCTCCGCACCCCAGCCACCCCCGCCGTCTGGCCTCGGCGCGCCGGCTTTCTGGGCTGCCGATGAAGCTGGCCGGGCGAGCTGCGCTGAGGAATGCGTCGGGGAAGAAATCTGCTCCGACACGTTCCCCGAAGCTGCCCGGCTGAGAGTGAAGCAATCATAGGCGCCCGAGCGCCGGGCCGCCGGCTGGGCTCCAGTCGGTAGCTCTCCTCCTCCGCCCCCAGCCGACTCCAGTCTCACGCGCGGCTTTCCGCAGGCTAAGCCGACTTCTGGCTAGGAATGGGGGCAGGGTGGGCATTGAGTGCTCTGGAATCCACAACTACAGCCTAAAACTCTCAAGCCACCAAAGAACTGGGGGTGGGGAATAAGAACCCCCAAACATTTCCTTTGCCAGAATTTCCAAGATCGTTGTGGCACTAGACCTTTTTTTTTTTTTAATAGGGGTCCAATTTGCCAGGGTCTACAGGAATATAGGAGGCTTCCTTTTTTTCTTTTCTTTTCTTGATATTTAAAAATTTGGCCATGAATTTCTTGGTGGTTAAAGGAGCAGAGAGCTAAAATCTCTTTCGTTTGCATCTCTCTCTTAGGTTATAAATTTTCTTTTCCTCTCTGGTATACTGAGCTCAAATCCTGTGGGTGTTTCCACTGTGAACTCCCCCAAATGTGGGGAGAAAGAGTTGTCTATGCCCCAGACATGAAGAGGAGGGTAAGGATGAGAGGTGTGGGGAGGGAAGACCTGTTCTGGAGGGATCTAGGGTCCAGGCCCAGGCTGGGGACCACTGGTTTCTGTCTGGCTATGTATGGGGTGGGGGGTGGAATTCACCAGTGTCCTGTTCCTTCTCCAGCTGAGGCTATCTCTGAACAGGAGAGTATCTTGCGATCCATGCAAGGCGGGGAAGACCAGTCCCAAGCTTCTAAAATCCACATCAGGAACTTTGAATTCAGGCCTGCACTGAGAAATCAGGGTTTGAGGTCTAACCAATCCAGAGCTTCAGTGTGCTCTGGCTGTAAGTGGAGTTCAGTGGGAGAGGGCTGACTGGCTCCCTTCTGTTGTCCACAGAGATCCTATGGGGCCAGGAGCAGCCACACATGTCTCCCTATACTGCTCAGAGGGTCTCCCAGCTCTGCATTTGGGTCCAGGGATATATTCATTGGGAAGTATAGACCTGAAGACCTCCTAAGGGTGGGCCTGAAATTCCTCTGCATCTGAGATTAGGGCAAGGGTGGATGGTGAAAATATCACTGAATGATATTAGAAAATGTAGGAAACAGCATTCTTGTAAATATTATGAGATTACTCAATATAATACAGCTGAATACCAGGGTGGACCTGCCCTAGGCACCCCCATCTGGCTGTGAGAAGATTTAAGGATGATAGAATTTTAGTACATGGTATCACACAGTACCTATTTGGCATTGGCTGTAATATTTTTATACAATATGATTTCTGTTATTAACCGCTTTAATATGAAACACATGATAATACATTTCTAGAGTATAAGTGATTCACATGTAGAGAGGTGGCCCTTTAATTCCCCATTTCACCCAAATGGAAAGCTCCTTAGGAGATGGGGTTCTGGCAGGAATTCTTGGAGCAGAGGAAGCCCATAGGCCATCCTGAAGGGCCAAAAGGCAGGGAAGCAGATGCCCACCAGGCCCCCTGTGGACAGAGGCACGGATCTAGAGCAATGGGCAATGGATTTAATGTGAAGAAGTGAAGAGAGCAAGGGGCTATCGCATCCCTGTGTGCGCATGTGGAGTGGAATAGAGGTGAAGGATTGAAGAGAAACTTAGAAATATCTTTGAACAAAATACACATTTTAAAAATTCCCAGAAAAAATACCCACTCAAAATAAACACTGTGATCACAGCCTCCTAGAGAAAAAAATATATTTGAAATAAAAAATTATATAGCCCAACTGAGATTTAAAACACTTGCAAATTACGGCATTGGGCATTGGAATTACAGCATGGAAATTGATACAAAACCCAGTGTGTCTCAGCAGCTATGTGCTCACACACTCCCTGTGTGGAGATAGAATTAGGCTGGTGTAGCATAGTGAGTGCAGAGGTCCAGGCAAAACGCAGATGAAAAAGAAATGATCATCAGACACCCTTCTTCTTTCCACCCACGCAGAGAACTTTTAGAAGTAGTGAGATTTCCAGATAACTCTGTCTATGCAATTGTGGTTTGTTCCGCAGCATCTAGGCATAAACACTACTGTCTCTCTTCAGCGCCTCTGGCTCTGAGAAACCTCATCTGTGGAAGTCTGGGCTAGTGTGGGAGACGGAGCAATTGTTCAGAAAGATCCAAATAATTAGGGCCAAGGTGTGTTGTGGCTTCTTCCTTCCCCCAATTATACAGACTCTTGTTTCATTGCTTTTTTTTCCTTTCTTTCTTCCAATGGCGAGTTTAGATTTCTTTCTTTCTTTCCTTCTTTCTTTCTTTCTTTCTTTCTTTCTTTCTTTCTTTCTTTCTTTCTTTCTTTCTTTCTTTCTTTCTTTCTTTCTCTCTTTCTCTCTCTCTTTCTCTCTTTCTCTCTTTCTCTCTTTCTCTCCCTCCCTCCCTCTCTCTCTCTCTCTCTCTCTCTCTCTCTCTCTCTCTCTCTCTCTCTCTCTTTCCTTTCTTTCTAGAGGTGGAAATCCCAAGACAGAATCAGCAAAGAAAAGGACAAGAAGAAACAGAGACAGTGACAGACAGAGAGAGATAGGATTAGGAAAGAGAGAAAGAATCAGTGGGTTCTTTGGGCCATACTGGAAGTATCTACTGCCAAGCCTTTGGATTTGGGTTGAGAAGAGCAGTTAGGACTTCTAGTTGGGCAGGAGCCTCTTCAGAGCCCTGTTGTGGCAGTGGGTGGGCAAGAGTGAGTGGGCAGTCGGAGCCTGTACAAAGATCTCCAAGAGAAAGCTGTGGCTAAATATTGGTATTTGCTCCTCAAAGGTGTCTGTTAGGGTCCCAGGTGTGAAGTGTTTTGGGTACACGTATGTTCTGGAGAGAGATTAGAGAAGGCTTGATTGTAAGATTAATAGCCAACTCCCCACTTACTTTAGGTAGTGTACACACTATTCCAGGTCTAAGCCTCCAGATGTTTCCACATCTGTAGATCCCACTTCCTTTTCAGACGAGGCAACCTACAGTGAAGGGGGGTTTCTGTGAGAAGGCAAGACTGAAATTATTTCCTTTCTTTCTTCTTTTTTTTTTAAGGAGGCCTTTAAAAAAAAAAGCCTACAGCAGTTTGGACGGACCAATGAAAAATTTGGCCAAATCAGTCCTTGGCATTCTGCAGAGAAAAATAGCTAGTTTAGATCAATTATTTTTTAAAACTAATTTTTAAGGGTTGTGTTGATAAAACCTTACTGGAAAATTAGAGTTGGGGTTTAGGGAAACCAAAATTGGGTAGGTAATTGTGAGCATTTACCGACAGTGAGGGGAAAAACAAAAAACAAACAAACCCCCACCCCGACAAAAACACAAAAATAAAAACAGGGACAATTAGCTGGTTAATTCAAGAGTCAAATCCTACTTTTACTGCAGTTTGTTCTTCAGGGAAAAAGAGGTATTCAAAAGCTGGATTGTACCAGGTGGCCTATTTCCATTTTAGAACTTACTGTGTCATTTATATTGAGTCCGAAAATCTGGGTTTAAAATTCGGTTCTGCCACTTACATTATTTTACTCACTCATAGCCTCAAAATTCTCATCTTGTAAATGATTTCAGTAAAATAAACCTGAAAAAATGTTCTGAGGATTAAAACAAAAAGAAAACCTCACAGTGTCCTCATAGTATCATTACTTACCTTCTCTGTTTTATTCTTGTACCCGAATCATCAATTTCCTGAAACATAGTTATATCTGTAAGAGCAAAACAAGTCTGAAAACTGAGTTTTTTTATTATCTTGTACAAAAATATTATTTTTAACCTAAAGGATCTGCTCTTTTAAAATGAAGTTGTTTTGTTTTTCAGAGTTTTATAAAACCTTCGCCTATCCATACATAGGCAGAGAAAAGTGACAAATCCAACAATATTCCTGAGAAATTGTCATCATCAAGACAGCCAGACCAGGCCTTGGAAACCCTCTCTCCCATATTTTTCCTGAGCACTTTACTTCCTTCCTGCATTTGATCATAACCTCTTCTTTCTCATTCTGTATAGATAAGGTCCCTGGGCGAGAGCACACCCCACAGGAATGGGTGTAGGGACGGTCTTTCGTGAGGATAGGGCGAGAACAGCATTTCAGGCGGAGCTTTGTGTCTTCATTACAGACCGTGTCTACACTTTCAAAGGGCAGTGTGGATGAAGGGGAAGTCCCAAATATTCAGTCTCCTTCATTAGCTTCTGCCTGAAAAAGTCTAATAATTACATTTTAAAAATCGAGGGGTCAGTTGTTTAGAAAGTCTTCCTAGTTCCCCACTTCCCCTTGAAAGTGTGTCTATGACCTTTTTACCGACAGAGGTGAGAGTGGAGTGGAAGGGACATTTACTGTTTTTAGTGCCTGTGAAATTTTCAGAGTATAAAGCAACTGAACTACTAGTGGTTAGGATGACAAAGTATTTCGGATGTAGAGTTAGGGTCCTGTGTGCGAGGAAGACAGTTCCCTCAGCCTTGGAAGGAGGGAGAGGAGAGGGGGTTGGAGCAGAGCAGAATTTGCTCCGTTTTGGTGAGCCGACATTTGTGGGGTCAGAGGAGCATTGAGTTCTTTTTCTCGACTTACGTGAATAGCTGGTTTTGCCCCCGAGAAGTACTCTCCTGTTACCTCCACTGGTGGACAGATTCAAGTACAGGGATGGGGACCCTTTACTTCCAAGGCCTTATTCTCTGCACCTCGGGGCCAGTGCCTCCCATCTCAGATGTTGTCCAGTGGCTCACAGCACTGAATTCCTAGAGCGATGGGCTCCCAAACAAAGTGGCTTCACCTGACCCTTTTCTTCTCTCTAAGTATTGGTGCAGGCCTCAGGTCCCTAGTGCAGAGCCAGTGACCAAAGGTGTGCGTGCGCCCGGCGACCCAGCAGCCTGTGCCCACTGAAGCTATTTCCCTCCGCGCCATGTCCTCCCTCAACCCCACAGAGTATCCTTCTCACACACTGGAGCTGAGTATAATAAGCCGGTGGCTGTCCAAATGATTTAACTGTGGGAAGACCTGCAGACCAGAGTGAATTTTTTTTAAAAATTATGTATTTATTTTAGAGAGAGGGGAAGGGAGGAAAAAAGAGGAGGAGAAAAACATTCATGTGAGAGAGAAATGTGGAAGGGTTGCCTCTCGCTCGCCCCCAACTGGGCGACCCCCTCCCCAGGCGTGTGCCCTGATCAGAATTGAACAGGCACCTTTGGGTTTGCAGGACGGCACTGAACCCTCTGAGCCACACCAGTCAGGGCACCACAGTGACATTGGAAGGGACCCCTCTAAGGGCACAAAGATTCTAGTGACCAGTGCTGTACTGAGCCATACTGAAGCTTGAGGCAAAAGGAAAAATCAGTAATATGGGCACCGTGTTTATTTTAAAATTTGATGTTTTGTTCATCGTGTACTTTTGCATTTGTTTTGATTTTTTTAAAAAAATATATTAAAGCATTATTTATCTTGTTTACTGAGTTTTTGGCGCCCCCTCTTTTAAAGTCTGAACCAGAGGAAATACCCCAGCGGCCTCACCTTAGTCATGGCCTTGCTAATCACAGAGGTCGAAGGATTTGGGGGCAATTGGCAGGGCGCCTTTGAGTCCCCGCCAGAACCTTGTGCCTCCGCAGCGGCGGGGCAGCCTCGGGGTCCCTGTCCGAGACTCACTTGCTGCCCACCTCCTTCTCTCTCCCCTAGACGTGGTTCCCCTGCAGCCTGAGGTGAGCAGCTACCGGCGCGGGCGCAAGAAACGCGTGCCCTATACCAAGGTGCAGCTGAAGGAGCTAGAAAAGGAGTACGCGGCCAGCAAGTTCATCACCAAAGAGAAGCGCCGGCGCATCTCCGCCACTACGAACCTCTCGGAGCGCCAGGTCACCATCTGGTTCCAGAACCGGCGAGTCAAAGAGAAGAAGGTGGTCAGCAAATCGAAAGCGCCTCATCTCCACTCCACCTGACCGCTTACCTGGCCACTTTCACCCTCTATTTATGTCGCCGCTTTGTACCATAACCGAATCCACCGAAGGACCCTTCGCCGGTGCAGAGGAATATTTAATGTTAACCAGAAAGAGGAACCGTATCGCCAGGAGGCAGCGAGTATCCGAGCGGCCCACTGCCGCCCCCTACTCCCCACACTATCTTCAATCCCCCACCCCACCCAGATGGGACCTATTGGGCCTCAACAACTTTGGAGGTGGGTCCCCGTGGGCTGTGGAAGAAAGGCTGCCGGCCCCCACTCCCTTTCATCCTTACCCCTGTCCTTGCCGGAAAGCCGAGTGGCAGCAAAGAGCCGGATCATTCCAACCAAAGCAGGGTTGGGGAACACCCAACGACCCCACTCTTGCCTCCTCCTTTGCCAGGCAGGTAGAGGACCCTCCTGAGGGTGTGGCCTCGGTGTAGGACCTGACGAGGTTATAATTCCCTTCCAGTCCCCGCCCCATCCTTCCTGCACTCTTTAGTTAGGCAAGAATTCCCAGTTAAGATTTTCTGTGCATATTTTAAAAGTCACATTAATATGAACGGCAGTTTTTAAGGATCTGGCATCATGATTGGAGTACAGGCAGCACACAGGTTTTGTTTCTTTCCTATCTACTTCGACAAAAGCTGGAACTGGCCTAGGAGCCACCTACTTCCCTCCATCTCAACCAAGAAACTCAATTTCTCAGGAGCCGCCTTCACCACCACTGCCTCTTCTGTTCTTTCCCACTCAGCCCACAGTGACCCAAGGACAGAAAGTCAACCATGCTTCTAAATGTTTTTCTTCTCTCTCCTCCCCTCCTCCTCATCTTCTTTTTCTCTTTCTTTCTTTTCCTCTCTCTGCCCCATCAGGCCAGACAAAGAAGCAGATCTTCTTTCTTTTTTTTTTAAAGGTGAGGGGGACCAGGGGGTGGAGAGTGGGTTCTTCGGGAGAGTCCCTTTGCAATCACTTCTCCACGAAGGCAATTGATGAGGACAGAGGACTCTCACTTTCACTTACTGATTGTCAGAGGAAAGCAGTTTTCTTCTAGATGCCAAAATAACAGCCTCCACATAGCCAGCTAATGTAGATGCTGTCTAACATTTCCCTCCTCAAAGGCCAACTTGGTGCTAGGGAGCCCCTCACCTTCTCCCACTGGTGCATTACAAAACAGTGTCCTTTTGAAATGGTCAGCAGAAATAGGCTTTTAAAAAAAATGTTGTGTATCTGTATATAGTACTGTGATGTCTGAATGACAATGTATTGAATGGAATGCAAAAAGAAAAACCCACAAACCTGTTTTTAAAATAAAATCTTTTTTTTTTTGCCTTGATTTTATTGCTTAGATTCTTTCCGAAGCTCTTTCTGTCCACTGGCTCTTCGTAGAAGTTTCTGGGGCACTGACTTAGCCAGAATGGGAGAATATAGCTGTAGAATATAGCGGTGGAAGAATATAGCTGTCACCTCCGACAGGGAAGATCCCTGACTCATATTTTACCTCACTTAAGTTTGTTAAAACTTCAGGTGGTTGAACCTAGCCAGGAGAAAGACTCCTTCCCATCCTGATACCCAACATAGATGAGTGTGTGTTAGGAAGAGAAGGATGTAGTCAGCGACTGAAAAAGCCTAGGAGCAGGTGAGTGAAAAAAGTACATGGCTATTCAGTTAGTAGTTGGGGCTCAGATCTGGATCTGGGTGCTGGCACTGAATGCTGTAGTGGTGGCAGTTTGTGGCAGCGGGAAGCTAATCTTAGTCTCCTGAGGCCTTACTGTCCCCAGAGGGTCCCAAATCCCTCCAAGCAGTTCAGACCTGGGGCTTAGGGAGAGGCCTGCACAGCCATCCCTGCTCAGTGGTCCCAGGCTGCATTTGTTTGTCCCCCATTAACTGCTGTAGAGGGGTCAGGCTGCTAGTGTTCCTTGTGTCCCCAGTTTACTAAGCCAACACCACCATTATTTCCCAGGGTTCCTGGACACCTCTGTCTTCCAAGCAATCTGGAACCCTATAGACTCTGCCACTAATTTGATTTTTTCTGTTGAGTCAGCCCGTGCCTATCTCCCTTTTCTGATGGAGTTAATGAGATTGTTAAATTGTCAGGTTAAGAGACCTTAAAAAGCAATATAGCTGAAAACAATGTTATCTTGGATTAAATCTTTACTGCAGCAATTTTTATTTATGTGTAATATTTTTCCTCTCCTGAGATGCAGAAGGACTGGAGGCATTGGGTTGAAAATCCCAGTTCTCTGATTTCCCTTTAACTGATGGCTGAAGTGTTAAGGATTTTATTTAAATAAATGTTTCTAGGGGGTGAAACACACACACACACATGCACACACACAGGAACTCTGAGAGACAAAGAGCTTGAAGAATTCACCATCTGTGGAGGCTTTGCCACTGATGTGGTGCCAGCTCTATTCAACTCCATTTCAACTCCGGGTTAACTCTCAAAGAGTCATGTGCTGGGAGATAGAGATTTAGGAGGGAACAAATTAATCTCCCAGGAATAAACTTCATTTTTAATTCCATCTCCTCTTTCTCTTCCCACTCACCACACTAACCTCTCCCTAAAAACAGAGTTTCCCCTGAGGTGAAAATAAAATGTATGTTTGGTCAGGAAAAGGAACTGAATAGACAAGCGGTCTTGGGACTCCCTGGATATGTGCCCCCACCACTCTCGCCTGGAGGGTATTAGATAGCCCCACGACACTGAAGACACAGGGAAAGGTGGAGACTCAGTGGGGAAAATGAAGTCCAGAGTCCTCCAAGCACACAAACCCACACATAGTCAAATAAGTGAGTCTTCCCATACAGGAAGAAACAACCACAAAGACCCCAGAAGGGGGTAATGGAAAAGAGAAGGAGAAAAAAAGCCTTTGCAAACTTGTGGGGTTCCATAGGGACTCTGGTAACCCAGGCAAAAACTGAAGTCCCTCTGAGTCCCTGTGAATCCCAGTGTTCCAGGGTGTTCAGGACCCTCTCATGCCCGTGGCTGGGTGGATTTTGGAGAAAAGTCATGCCTGGATCAATTTTAAACATGTCTCTCCCATAAAAGTAAGCTTGAGGATGGAAATTCCCGTGTGAGACAGGCATTGTGTGACTGTGTTCTGGAGAAGCAAAGTTGGGGAAAATATATTATTCTTTTCCTGATCATGTTGGTCCTGCACCTTTCTATCCCCCGAGAAGTGGTAGTCTCACTGGGGACTCTGTGAGACATTCCTGTGAAGGAGTGTGTGCGTGGTTAGAGCCTTTGAGCAGTGGAGAATTTCCTCAGCTTTTACTTCCTGTGTGTGCAAGTGTGTAAGTAGGTGTGTTGTCAGCGGGCACTCATCCCAGGGTACAGAGTATGTTTTGTCTCCTTTATTCAAACCTATAAAAAGCCTTTCTTTCTAAGGCCAGTCTTCTAGTGCTCGTGAGAACCAGGCTGCAGTAAATATGAGGGTGCAAGGGGACAGAAGTCTAAAGGGCTGTGAGCAGAGAGGCTTCCCATAGAAACAGCCCTTCACCTCTGGGACTGAGGTTCCCCACTCTCTTCCTAATGATCTCGGGGTACTCTCCACTCCTCCTGCCTCCCCAGGTCAGGACTAGGAAACCTCCACTCCTCATGCCTCCCCAGGTCAGGCCCTGGGTGGGATGGAGCCCCTTACAGGACTCTCCATATGGAGGTCACTCTACCAGGCTGCCAGGAAGGACTCAGTTATATCCCTTCCTGAGCTAGGGAGGAAAACCCTTCCCCACCCTCATTGCCCAGACCTACGGTGGCAGACTGGCCTATAGCCCCACAGCCAACAACCCACCTGAGGGAGCAAGACCAGCAGTTCTTGGGAGATCCCTCTACGACTGTGTCCCGACCATCTGCTCCTGAGGCTGATCGCAGAAGGCTGGGTCAGCAGTGAGGGTGTAAATCAGGACAGCCCCCGGGACACTTTCCATCACTCAGAGGATCGAAGCTGGGGACACTGTGGCAGTCCTCTCTGTTCAAAAGAGAACTCTCCACCCAAGGGTCCACCTGGTCCGACTTGGAGGGTGTTGAGAGCCAGTCCCTCAAAAAACTGCAACTGCTGGATCAGATGTGTATCTAGACCCGCGCTGGCGGGGAGGATGGAGGGGCCCTGGGGAACCAGGGGCTTCTGGGAGGAGGAGGGGGCCAGAGCCTTTTCTCATCCAACCAGGCTCTTCCTCTTTTAGCCTTGACCGTGACTAGGTCTTTCTGACCTTGACATCGCAAGGAGCACGGGGGAGGGGAGAGGGGGGGAAAAGCCCTTGATCTTCCGGTGGCCTGAGAAAGGGAGGGCTGTTAGCCCCCTCGACGCGCCATCCTCCTTCCCGCCAGAGCCCGCCGCCTCTGTTTACACACAGAGGAGGTGTCGTCTCTAGTCTAGACAGGGGCGCTAATAACGCCCATAAAAGGCGGCCTCTCCAGAGATGCTCTGCAACTCAGCTCCCGCGCGCCTACCGCTGGCCGCTCCCTCCGCCTTTCCCGCCCCGCCCTCCTCAGATACCTCTGCTGGGCCTGCGGGCGGCCTTGGGGAGGGGGCACCCAGAGGGTTTCTAGAGGCTGAGGACCCCTGCCCCGCACCCTGCTGAACCTCTTCCGTCTCCAAAGGTAAGTGGACCCTGCTGTTCCAGCCCAGGCAGCCTTGGGGTTAGCAGTGCATCCTCCCACCACAACCAGCCCGCGGGCCCGTTGTCCCCATTCCAATCTGCCCGCGCTCCCCACCCCGCACTGGGGTCTTGGCTTTGGGAAGCATCTGGGCAGCCAGGCAGAACAGACTGCAAGCAGATTTCAGCCCCTAGCCAGAGCTAGGCCTGGCCGGAGGCCGTGGTTACAAGCCGCCGGCTGTGGGGAACGGGTCACTGGGGGTAATCATCACTCCGTGCGGAGATTCGAGGTTGGCAAAGACTTGTCCCCCGCTACCCTCTACCCCCAGGCTCCCGGATACTCGCAGGCGGCTGTGGGTGTGGCGTTTCATGAGAGTGCTTTTTTTTTCTTTCTTAAACTTGGTCTCCACACCTTTCTTGACACTCAGTAATTCACTAGGCGGAGGAGATCCTCTGCTGGCGGAGGGGGAAAATGTCAGAGCCGCGAAACTATTTAACTGTTAGCGCGCCTTTAGGACGGAGAAAATGGGGAAAGATGGTCCATTTAGGGATGCGCATGTGAGCGGTGCAGAGACGGCTTCCCAGCTGTTCCCGCCCGGGACTCCCCACCCCTTCCCCATTTCCTGAGTGGCCGTCGGGTTGGGTTCTTGTGGTGGGAGGGAGCTCGGAAGAGCCGCAGTATTGGAGGAGGTAAGGCCGCTGCTGACCCAGGCTGCTTGTGTGAGCCTGAAAGCCCGAGTCCCTCACCCAAGTTTTTCCAAACCCCCTCCTTCAGGCTGCGGGTCCCTGGGAGGCAACACCTGGAGAACGGGGGCTCCCAATTACTTTTTTCTTTTTAAGTCCCAGCCTCCCGTTGGGAGGCCTGGAAACCAGGTGGGCTCCGGCCTCTGGAGTAGCTAGTGAAGCAAAGATAGAGGAAGCTGAGCCCCCTAACTCCACCTCTCAGTCTTAGCTGAATCCAGCGAAGATCCTGCCACAAGCCTGAGCAGCCCTAAAGGGGCGAAATACAGAGGACTGAGAGGTGGTGGGCCCAGGCCTTGAACATTCACTGCTTTTCATCTGCCCTCTGCCTGCCGGCCCAGCCTCTGCTCGCAGCCGTTTCAGGGCCCAGGCCCTGCCTCATTTGCATACGCGGCAGAACCTCTTTCTGCAAACTAGACAGTGACCTTGAACTGGGCCACTGAGGACTCTCCTCTGACAGCGGCGATGACAGCACTGCGCGGAATAATTCCAACCTCGGGTTGGCGGGGAAGCCACTCATAGCTGCTCCGTTGCGGCCTAAGCCTAATGCAGCTACTCTGCCCCTGCCACCAGAGCCGAGGTAGATTTTATCATTAACTCCTTTCTCCTGGCTCGGCGGTGGCAGTGAGTCGAGACCCCTCTCCGAAGCCGCGAAGATGCTGGAGGGATGGAGGCTCAGACAGAGAAGGCACGGGAGAGGTGGCAGGGCATCCAGCTGGTGGATGCGAGGGAGCAAGAGGGCTGCCAAGGGTCTTCAAGGAAAGCCTTGGACCACATCCTGGCCTTCAGTTTTAATTAACCCCTGAGTTAATGAGCGGGGTATAGTTGAGCCAGGCCAGCTGCAGCAGGAACCGGTGGCCCAGGAGCCAGCAAGCAGGCTACTCCTTCTAACCTTGTGATTTGATGAAGGGACAGGATTGCAGACACAAATCGCTCAGCGGTTCCAGAGCCTGCGTCCCTGGCCAGTTACAGTTTTGCATGAGGTCTGTAAGGTGCGGGCGGATTAAACCAGTGGTCTAGGCGCCTCTGTCCAGCGCTTTTGCCTGTGGGTCCTTCCCAGCCTCCGCACCCACCCCCAGTGGGCTCCGGGCGAGCAGCTCTTGCCGAGGCTGGATTTAGATTTGAAGCTTCACACCTGAGCCTCCCGCCGGCCCCGGGGACCCAGGCAGGGAGCGGCGCTCTGGGACTGTTTGTCCAAGCCCGGTTAAGGAAGCGGCTACCTGAGCTCTGCGTGCAGCGACTGCCCAACAGAACCGCTGTGGTGCGAGGGAAGGCTGGGCGCTTATCCTGAAAACCCCAGGTTCACACGGGCCCCGGAGGAACAGGACACTGGTGATGCGAGTTTCAATGATGGTTCTCGGTGGCTTTTCCTGAGAGTACAGAGTCGGAAGCAGGAGCGAAAGAGTGGTTTAGGCATTTGTCAGAGTCCACAGGGTCCACACCTGGGAAATGGCCTTTTTGATGGGATCTAATCAGACTGTTAGAAACTGCGAGTGTAGGACTCCTTCACTCCATCCTCATTTCTCCCCAGTGTTGCATCTGCCGCCCGGTGGCCGCTGGGCTGTGTGCTCTGCGCCCGGGCGGGAGGGCAGCAAGCAGAGCTCTGGGCCTGAGATTTTCAAGCTAGGGAGGGATGAGGAGAGGCTGAGACCTTCCTCTTGGGGTCCCCTTCTAGGAAACTGCAGCCATGTGGGAAGGAAAAAGAGAAGAGAGAGAAGCCTGCACCCCACAAGACCTAGTGATTACTCGGCAAAGCTCAGTTCGGCGTTTCTCACACCAACAATAGCGGCTGAGCTCCGAGGCCTGGCGGCCTGCAGACCTCGCCACTGGCGCAGTGTTCTGATTGAAAACGCTGACACTATTAAAGTCACACCATGCTTAAGCTTTATGACCAAAATAACCCCCAAGTAAATTATTTAAAAATTAAAATTTCAGTGTCGCTCATTAATGCATCTTGAAAAGGAGGCATAAATAAGATGTTGGAGGTCTTGAGACCTGGGATTTGCAGCTAAGGGATGCTCCTTTCTGCAGCCTAACGCCCCCTTAATCAATTTGGCTCAAAAAGGCTAATCCAGGAGGTGTCTTGTCCTCCTTCAGCACCGCCGCACGGCTGAACTATCGCGATTCTGACTGGAGGTGACCGATGGAGGCTGGCATCCCACCGCTGGGCCTCGGTTCGGCAGGTTGGGCGCTCTCCCCTCCCCTGGAATGGGAGGGAGGAACCTAGCCAGGCAGCCCGGCGGGTTAGGGAGGAGAAGGGAAAGCGGAGCGAGGGGCGGGCGCCCAGCTTCGAACTGCTGCTGGGCTGGTCAGTGCCTGCGGGGAAACATTTCTGTCGGAGTGAGCAACTATGGTTTGGGATACAAAATCGCAGGAGCTGTGGAATTCTAAGAATCTGCAACTCTCTCTCTGCAGCATAGAAAGAGAGAGAAAAGAGGGAGAGTTTTTTTTTTTGCCTCCGTTGGGCTCTGGCTCCTGCTCAGACATTTAACTTTCACCTGCATGGGTTTTCCCCCTCTCCAATATTCTCTCGGACTCTTTTAGTCTCTCTAATTTTCTCTAAATCTTCTGCTGTTATCTCTTATTTAGATGTTTTCTGAGCTATTTATTTCACTTTGTATTACTCAAAGCCGGGCATTGGATAGAAGCCTGAAATAATCACATAGAAATTTGACCATTTTGTCTACTACACTCTGATAGAATACACCTATTTTTAAGGGTTTTTTTTTTTCATTTTAATTTACTTAACTGTGCTCCATGGACTTAGCTGAAATCAGATTGTGGTTTCCAGATGATGATGAATAGTCTCGCCAATGGCCAGCACTGGGCTCTCAGCCTTCTCCAGAAGGAGCTGCTGAGATTAGCACCATAAATACAAGTTTAAGTCCCCAACAAGATAATTCTCTGGAGTTCTTTTCCTCACTTCCAGCACACTTACTGGCCTCTGTGCTGCTACCTGATGGTCATAGTGGCAGGCTGGGCTGGTTAGGAGGTTCTGGTGTCTTCTCCGCAGTGGGAGTCGGGAGCCTCCCAAGCCAACCGAGCCCTCTTGCCTTGGCCCAGACTTTTGTTGCAGAGAATCTGGGAGACACCACCCCAGAAGCCCCTGCGACCCACAGTCACAGTGAAGAGCAGTCCGAGCCCCCAGATTTTCAAGAGCAGGCAGGCAGGTTCACCCTGAGCTGGGCACCTCCTTTTTCTGCCTCCCTCCGCATCCCTTCTCTCACAGTTGAGTGGAGGTGTGAGACTGGGTGACTCCTAGCTTGGGGGTGAGACCCCACATTAATAATTCCCCCTGAGCCCTTCCTGGAGGAAAGGGCCCCAACTGTCTCTCCAAATTCCTGAGGAGGAAGAGCAGAAGAAGAGGAGCACAGCAGTCCAACGGCTGGGAGAGATCACGGCAAGAAAACCTGTCCTTACCCCTACTTCGCCCCTACTGTAAATAAACCCTCAGCCAAAGAGCTCATCCGTCTCCTTAAACAGCCAGTAAACTTTATATGACACAATATCTAATAGTAATTTATTGGGGAGTTATTGTAAATTCCAACGGTTTTAGTTAATAAAGGAGCTAATTAAAGAGGGATGGGCTGTGCTTGGCCAGCTGTTGGTGAGAAGGTAGCACATCTGGGGCTGCAGGGTGCAGAAGTGTGTGTGCGGGTATTTTTAGTGCGTTTCCTCTTGCCCCGGGTAAGGCGATTTCCCCACTCTCTGCCTTAGGTTTTATGTGAATTTATTTTTTAAAAAACAGAAGCCAGTGGATAAGTTTGCCCCCCCCCCCCGGACTGGGGAAGGGGAAAGTTGGAATTGGTAAAGGGGGGGGGTCGCTGTCCCCACCCATCCCCCTGGCGGACTTGCCCACGTGAGCCGCACGGCCAATGAGTGGCCGGCGCAGGTTTAACTATGTTTAATGTCAGATAGCAATAAAGTAGAAGCTGCCGGTCCGGCCCCGCGGAAATGGGCGAGCATAATCTCCTGAATCCCGGGTTTGTGGGGCCGCTGGTGAACATCCACACGGGAGACACCTTCTACTTCCCCAACTTCCGCGCGTCTGGGGCGCAGCTGCCCGGGCTGCCTTCGCTGTCCTACCCGCGGCGCGACAACGTGTGCTCGCTGCCCTGGCCGTCGGCGGAGCCGTGCAATGGCTACCCGCAGCCCTATCTCGGAAGCCCAGTGTCGCTCAACCCCCCCTTTGGCCGCACGTGCGAGTTGGCGCGCGTGGAGGACAGCAAGAGTTACTACCGTGAGCCGTGCGCCGAGGGTGGCGGCGGGGGCCTGAAGCGTGAGGAGCGCGGGCGCGACCCCGGCCCGGGAGTTGGACCCGGGGCGGCGCTGCTGCCGCTGGAGCCGTCAGGGCCGCCTGCGCTCGGGTTCAAGTACGACTACGCTGCAGGCGGCGGCGGTGGCGATGGTGGCACCGGACCTCCACACGACCCGCCCTCGTGCCAGTCTCTGGAATCTGACTCCAGTTCCTCCCTGCTCAACGAGGGCAACAAGGGCGCCGGCGCGGGGGACCCTGGCAGCTTGGTATCACCTTTAAATCCCGGTGGCGGGCTCTCGGCCAGCGGTAAGCACCATGGGACTCACTTAGGGCGGGACATCTTACCAGGGTGGGCAGGGTAGGACCGAGCTAGGGCCTCCTGGGGTGACAGAATGTATAGTGAGGGAAAAGAAGTGGGGGTTGAGAGAGCCCTAAAAACTGTAAATATCCCCATAAAAGAACTGAAGCGATTCCTTTTTTTCATCAGCCTGCAGTTGGAGCTCTGGGGAAGGGTATTCTAGCAGAGACTTCCCCAGACCGGAGGGGTGGGAAGGTGGAGACCCAGAGCTTAGTCCCTGCTCTCCCAGGGCTTCTGTCTCCACTTCCCTACAGCCCCCATTACCTACATGTTTTCTTTTAAGAAACTCCAGTAGATACGGTTCACTCGCCACTTGCTCATGTCTGTCCTAACTGGTCAGGGACCTTGTCCCGGGGAATGGGAGAGGAAGGGGACAGGATATCCTGGAGAAGAGGTTTGGGGAGAAGTGAGGGGTGGGAATATAGACCAGTTAGGGGTACTGCAGCGGTAGGTAGCTGGGGAGGTGAGGAAAAGAGGTGAAAGAGGAAAAAGAGAATGATGAAGGATTGGAGTTGGTGGGGATGTGGGGGTCTGTGTAGAGGAGAGGAAGGGCCTGGGTCAGGCATTAGGCCAAGGTGAAAGGGGCTAGGGAAAGACCGAGGGCACTGGGTTTGTCTCCTCTTGGTCCTCTGGCCAACACGCTGGTTCATCTCCACCCAGGCACGCCCTGGTACCCGATCCACAGCCGCTCACGGAAGAAGCGCAAGCCCTATTCGAAGTTGCAGTTGGCAGAGCTGGAGGGCGAGTTTCTCGTGAACGAGTTCATCACACGGCAGCGCCGGAGGGAACTCTCAGACCGCTTGAATCTTAGTGACCAGCAGGTCAAGATCTGGTTTCAGAACCGGAGAATGAAAAAGAAAAGACTTCTGTTGAGGGAGCAAGCTCTCTCTTTCTTTTAGGGGACAAGGCAGGGGAGCCAGCCCCAGACTGAGCCTGTCTCTGGGAGAGCAAGAGGGGGCACTGCTAGGGACACAGTCCCCTGCTTAGAACACCAGATATCTCTGGCAGGCCCTCTCTGGACGTCCTCTTGTCTGTTTTGTTCACGGTTCCCTTCTACACACCCCGGCAGGCCCTGCCAGGCCCCAGAGAGAAGGAAAGAACCCAACCAGGGAGAGAAGCCCACAGCTGTAGGCCAGGGGTAGGGACAGGGAAGCCTGGCGCACTGGGGAGGGGCAGACTGGGGCATTGGACCTCTGGGTAAGGGCCCAGGCGCCCCCCCCCCCCAACCATTTGCCTTCTGTAGTCTTAAGTCTGCCTGCAGGAGGAGGCAGGGTGGGGACAAGGCTCCGGAAACTCGCTCTTTGGGGTTAGGAGGGGCTGAGAGGAGGGAGCAAGAGTGGAGATTACCAGAGAGTGGAGGCTGACTGGGAAGCTCTGGGAGGGCAGGAGGAAGTGGGGGGGGGGACTCAGAAGGAAGTGTGGTTTGGGAGAACAGAATGATCAGAAGTGCCCAAGTCCAAGAGGTCTGGGTCCTCCAGACCTGGATGGGAGAGCAGGTGGGGGCATAAACTTTTGGCAAACCCAGCTGTGGACAAGGTGATAACTGCCTTATGTCCCCTCTAGGGCAGGCTGCCCTAATGTCTCCTAGTTCCCAGGCCTTTCGCTCACAGGTGTGCTGCTGTACTCTCTTCCTGCCCCTAGGCGCCTGCAAACCGGAACCGCAAGCGAGGCACTGAGAGCTAAACTGAGAGCTAAGCCGACCCAGCCTCAGGTTCAATAGCCACTCTAGGGACCCCCCCTCTGGCCCTCCGGGAAACCCAAGAGGCTGTGAAAGGGGGCTTCGAAGCACGGCATTGATTGGCGGGAGAGTTTCTGGCAGCCACAGGCTGCAGCCGCTGATTCTCCCTTCCCCGCTGGCGTTCACGGTCACGGCCAGCCGGAGGCTGGACCGGCATAATTTACGAGGCGGGAGGAGAATCCGCCTCTAAAGGGGCTACCGTAGCGGCCCCGCTCAGCCTGGGTTTCCCAGGCTGGTGACAATGAAGGAGGGGCGCTACAGCTCCCCACCCAACTCCTCTGTCTCCCACTCCACCCTCTCCCCAACGTGGCCCTTTGTCTTAGGCCTCCGCCTCCAGGCTCAGCTGCAGAGTCCGCTGAGCCCCAGGACCAGAGCAGAGGGCGGAGCACAACTGCAGAACCTGTTGGAGGCCCCCCCAGAGTGGCTTCTCCAGCGGAGGTCCTTTTATTCACAGCCCCCTTCAGGCCCCACCCCCACCCCAGTGGATCCTCAGCTGGCTTGAGAGAGAGAAGCAGTGAAGGAGCTTGCCTGCCTTCCCATACTCCGTTTGTATCCCATCTGAGTCCCCCATGCTCCTGCTCCTATCTGCTGATCCACCCTTGCCAGGAGCAAGGGACTGGTGGGAGCTGAGCCCAGCTAGGGAAATGTGAAACTGGCCTGCTAGCTTGGAGTTCTTCCTGCCCGGGGAGAGTCACTCCTAACACACCCTGAAAGGCAATCCACAGAGCCCCCACCCCACTCTCCCACCAGCGCACAGCCTCAGGCTCCTGTACCGGGGATTGTGCAGAGGCACAGGCAAACTCATAGGGACAGCTGAGCCCCGCACGCCACTGAGCCCATCCACTCTCCTGACTATACTTGCAAACAGGCAGCCTCCTATCCCCAAATACAGCCCTATAGAGTGGCCGTATAATCACATGTTCCCATCATCCACTGGGCACCTGACACCCCCGCCCCCTAACATAAACTTCTTTCACTTATGTACAAGTTTGCACAAGTCACTGCCATTCCAGCTGCCTCTGTACTGCCCTGTGGCCTGGTCCTGGGCATGAGGCACTCCCACTTTGCTTGGTCACCCATATACCACTTCATGCAGCCCCTCCTGGATTCCAGCGCCACCACTCCAGCCTGACTCCCATAGCGTGATAGAGAAGAGAGACCGGAACACTTCAAAAGGGTGAGGGGGAAAAGATACGCAACATTCTCTTCTTGTCGCTTTAAACTTGAGTTCTGTGAGCTTCTCTGTCGATCTGCGTCCTGTTCTCTGTGTTGTTGCTAGTACCTTGTGTATCCCTGCGCGCAGACGTCCTCCCTCCCTCCCCCGCTCTCTGTAGTGCACCCTCCTATTCAAACGGCTGTCGTTAGCACGTTTTCCCTTTATATAGTCCTTGTACAAAGTTGCTTCATCATATCAACATTAATAATAATTAAAACATGACTGTATTATGATGTGATTTTTTTGAGAAAAAAATTTAACTGGGTCCCTACAAATTGCCTCCTCTGACCAGAAAGAATGTGATCCTCTGCTTCCTTGCTGTTTCCCACTTTCTTTTCTCCACCCCAGGTAAATAATAAAAACAATAATATATAATAATAAAGGAAGAGCAGTTTCAGGGGCAACAAAAATATATGAGCAATCAAGCTCTGTTGATAAGCTGCAATCTCCAGTCCCAAACAATTACTAGCAAAGAGAAAATCGGAGGAATGGTAGATTGTGGGGAGGAGGGGGCTATCTAAGAAGTTGTGGGCTGTAAAAACAATGTGGGCTGCTTGGAGGAGGCTGGAACTACCTTCAACTCCTGAAAAAGGAAGCCTGAGCTGCAGGATCTCCATGAAGCGAAGGCCAGGTGGGGGTGCAAGCAGGTTGGAGCTGGGATGATGATAGTGCCCTGGGATATGGGGCAGGGGTTTGTAGGTTCACACTTCAACCCCATGGCCTTAACCCCATGGTTTTGTTCTGGGAGCACATTTTGTGTACTGCAAGCAGACTGGGCAAAGTAATAAAGATCCCTTGAAGCTGGTGAAATGGGCTCCATCCCTCTCAGCCAGTGACCCCCTCTGAGCTAAGCCAGAGAGAGGCCCAGGTCCAGACCGGAGTCTGGGTTCCAGCTGAGCACATGAGCCCACTGCACCTCACCCCTTCCTTCTGGGTGGGACACCCTTCTTCTGCCTCTACCCTTGCAACTCTTGTCCCTGAGTTTATCTTTATCACAGCCCTGCTCCAATCATAGAATCTCCTCCAAATTCCCCCTCCCCCCTCCTGGGCTTACTCTGGAATAGCAGGGGCCCCCACTGGGCCCAGCCTACAAACCATGCCTCCTGTCGTGAAAACTTTGTCTCCCTGCCTTTCCTTACTCTTGCAACCAGAAAATCTGGTAAATTTCAACCAAATCCCATTTCCCTTTGCCCCTAATCCTCAGCTGTCTTATGTAGCTGAGGGGTTCAGGCAGGAAGAAGATGATCCCAAGCTTTAAGTTTACTCATACAAAGGCCTTACAGAGTGTGGGCAAGGCTGGGAACCAGATAGCTTCTGGCAGCCAGGAGCTGGGGGAGGGACTGGATGGCTGTGCTGGGATCTGAATAAAGGGGGAGGGAATCTGATCCCAGTGAACACAGGTAAGAGACTACCCTCCTCTCTTAAGAGACATCTATATAGGAAGAGTTAACAGTGAAGGCGTTTCTGACTAAAAAAGAGGGAGGAATTTAGAGAGTTCAGGAATAATTGGTCCCTGGTTTATTCCCAGAGACAGTGCAGATCTGAGAATGTACCTTGTTGGGTGGTGTCTACGCAGGCCCGAGACTCAATAACTGGGGAAGCTGTCAGAGGAGGAAAGACACTATAACTCCTTCCCAATGGCTGAATAACAAGTCCTCGGGTCTCCCCTCTTAAAAGGTCATGTTTGAGCCCCAACCCAAAAGCATAGGGCACACCTGAGCTCTTGATCTGGGCAAGAAATGCATCTATTTTGCAACTATTGGTCTGGTTTAAGCCCTCAAACTACAGTTTACTTCACTGACCTTAAAACAAAGCATCCTGTGTCTTTGACTGGGTCTAGAGGAGAAAAAAGGGAAGAATGATCTACAGAATTCAAGTAGAAAATAATTCCGCTGTTGTGTGTTTGTAAGCTTTTATCATCCAAATAAGTTGTGTGTTGGGAGCGATCATCCATCCACCTAGTTCTACTCCACTCTGACCTGCAAAAACGCAGGTAGGGTATTTAAAAACACTACCCAGTAGACGGGTGATGGTCCCGGCAGTCTGGGTTCTGTGGATGCTAACGCAGCCGGAAACCCGGCGCGACCGATGGCTGAGACCCGCGGCGGAGCAGGGACGGCCGGCTTCGCTCTGCGAACAAAGCAAACCCCCGGGATCTTGGGTTCTGGACAGATGGGAGCCCCCGCCCATCCTCCCGCCATTCCCAGGGAAGAAGGAGCGATTCTTAGGTCCCGGGCCCGCGGCGCGGGAAGCACGCTCCGGAGCCCCGACACTCGCCGCGCGGCCGGCACACGGAGGCGCCGGAGCCGCCAGTGTAACTCGACTCGAGCTGGGTCGCCGGCCCGGGGCCCGCAGCTGCCTCTTCCTCCAGACTCGGGCCGGGGTGGCCGCCCTTGCGTGTCTGTCTCCGTCAAGACCGAGTTGCCGATTTTCCGCCGCCCCGCGCCCGCTGTCCCCGGACGCCCCGCACGGCTACGGCCGGCGCTGCGCTCCTCGCTGGAGAAAGGCCCCGAGACAAAGGCGCGTCGGCCGCAGGGGCGTGACGCGGGCGCCTGGGCCGTCCGCTCCCGGCCCGGGCCCGGTGGCGAGGGTTCCGGTCCAATTTCCCGCCCGCCCTGGTCCCTGCTCGGGTCTGCTCCAGTGTCCCGGGGCGAGGACGACCCGCAGGCCTCCAGCCCCGGCCGAGCCGCGAGGTTCCCGCCGCACGGCGCCCGCGGCTCCGGTCGGCGCCCGAAGGCCTCCGGGCCGGGGAGGGACGGGATGACCCCTGCTGGCCGGCGCCGTGGAGGCTGCCCAGACCTCCGCCCGCTCAGCTGCTCGCCCCTGAGCGCCGCCGGCCTGGAGGACGCCCCGTGAGTTCGCGGAAGACCTCGAAGAGCCGCCCGAGTCGGAGGCGCTGCGGGGCGAGGGGAACCCGGCGTTTTTCCTAAGCGCCCCCGCTCCGCTGGTCCCGCGGCGCCCCCACCACAGCCGCCCGCCCTCCCGCCGCGCCGCCCGCCGCCCGCGGCTCTGCCCAGAGGCTCCTAAAACCCGTGCCGCCCCACGAAGCCTGGCAAAGGAGCCAAGGAGCTGGGCTTGGAGGATATCAAACCGAGTTAGACCTTTGGCCAGTATGACCAGCCTGTTGCTTGTGAGTGTTTTCCTCTCTCTGAGTCGGAGCTACTTCCTGGGGACTTGGAGACAAGCCTCCACTTTGTCAGTTTCCCGACCCAGAGTGGAGAACTCCTTCCAAGGACAGGTCTGTGAGAATGGAACTCTCCGCCAGCAGCTGTTGTCAGGAAGCTATCTGGGAAGGGTGGGTGTTTAGTCCACGTTTGGAACGGGAAAAGATGCTCCATAAAATGCACGCTTGGCCACGCTGCCAACGGAATCGAGATGTTGAAACAGTCTAAGCCGCACAGATATATGTAGTACACACACATTTGGGGCATGGAAAATATATTTATCTGGAAAATATATGTACAGAGACACTTCTGTCTATTGTACAGGAAAGCAACCTTCTGGGAAAAGATTGCCTGAAGCATATATAGCCACCACTTGTGAGATTCACTTACAGATAGAGACAGTACACTTCCACACAGCCTACACAGGGAATGCACAGTCCTGCATCCATTTAGCCACATGGATGTATACACTCCACAGGGCATATAAAAATCAGTACATGGAAAATACATCCAGATATTACTATTCCCACATAAAACTGCATTTAAAATACATATTATTATATCTATACAAAGTGCATATCTACCCAGTGTACGAAAAAATATATTCTGTGAATTATGTTTGCGTACATGGTATGTACCAAATACAATTGAAGAACATTCTTTGGATTCACATTTTATTGTATTTATAATACACATTTCTCGGGCAATCTTTAAAAGCAGTAGCAGGAGTAAGTTCAGGCATTAGCAACGACAATCTCCATTGACTAGCCTCTTTTCTGTCCTGTATTTCTATTATTTCTGTCTTTTTAAACCCCTTTCTATATCCACATGGATTATTATATAAGCGGTCTGCCATCTCTCTTTCCCTGTTGCATCTCTTGTCTGAAGTCAAGGTCTATATTTAGAGTGCTAAGTCCTGTTTGCAGCAGGATCTGACTGCATAATTACTCGTGTGTGGAGTTAGCATTATAAAATTAGGTTATCCCCCTGTGTCTCAAGATGTGTTCTTCTAGACCTAATATAAATATATTATAAAGTTACTCTGGGCGGCTGGTTAGGAATCAGGAGAAGGGGAAAATGCAACGACCAGGCAAGCATGTAACAGGCAGGTTAAGCTAAAAGACAGATTCAAGGTGTGTGCTGGACACACCAGCGCTCCAGAAAGCATAGATTTATTTAAATTTTGATTTTTTTAACCTTTAAATCTTGAGTCTAGGAAGGAACATGAAGCCAATGTTGGACCTCATATTCTATGCCTCTCTCAAATCCCTGGAGCAGCCCCACTCCCTCTCAGCCAACCTGGGAGAACATTCTGGCCTATCTAGCTCCTCAGCTCCAGTTCCCATCCTTAACCTTGGTTGAGTCTACACAAACAGCAGGGAAATTATATCCCATAATCTCAGCTTTCCCCCCCCCCAACAAAACCCACTCCCAATGCTTTTTGAGAGGCAGTAGTGACTTCAAGCATTTTCTGGTACTGAGCTCACTCTGTTTGGGCCCCCTAAAAATTAGTCCCGCTTGGGTCTTTCTTTAGCAGCTGAAAATGCAGGACCACATAACACATGCCTATGGAAAAATTCTTTGAGAGACAATGTACTCACACCCAGCAGAGATATTGTTTATGAGTCTACAGGTTCTGTGTATATGCGGCCATATATTACTGTCCAAAGCAATCAATTAATTAGTGCCTCGCCAGTCCCCCCACCCCCACCGGATGCTGCTTGGCTGAGCATGAGCAGCTGAGATAGATGTGCAGGGCCAGCTCTTGGGTCTTGTTAACAAGCCACGTCATAAAGATGAAGATGATAAGGAGGGCAAGGAAGCCCTGGCGGCCACAAGCAGGGCATTCTGTAGGGCCGCAGTTGACCAGTGCTTCTCGGAGCCCGCGTGGGTTTATTCACCGTTCTGCCCTTCTGAGGCATTCACATTGTGGCTCAGATAATTCCCTCTTCCCTCCCCTTCCTTGAATTTTCATTTTTCTTCGTCAAGCCCCAAGTTTTTTTTCCAAAATAGTGTATTTTATGTATTTAAATAAAAATACATAAACCTCTGTCTCTGAGTGCCTGTCTTGCCCTTTGCCACGTTCATTCGGGGACCTGCCGCCACCTCCTTTATCTGTGTTTCTCCACGTGGTTCCCTTTCATCTCCAGCTGGTCTCTCCTGTGGCTCTCTCTCTGGCTTCAGGGTTGCTTTTTCTACCAAGTTGGTGCTGACTCAGGACCCAGTGAGCTTGTAAAAAAAAATAATAATACAAATACCTCCCAGTTATCTCACAGCAAAGTGAATACCCCTAGATCAGCCAGACCCACTGTCTTGGGGGGAAATCTTGGAGGTAATTGCTGATTTGGGTTGCAGCACTTAATTATGTTTATTTTCACCCATGAACATACTTAACAGAGAGATATTGATATTAAAGGGCAGGGGGGATTAATTTTACTTTTATAGTCATCTATTAAAAGCAGAAGATGATCTGGGTCTCCTTTTAAAGGGACCAAAATAAGGGGAAGGGGGGGAGAAAGAAAAAGAAGGGGGCGGGAGAGATATGACAGAAGGTGAACAAAGACCTTTGCCTGAAGGAGTGATGTAACACTAGATAGAACTATGAACTCTGGGAATGTAAGAACGCGGAGCTCTCCCATCTTCCCCCATTTGGGATCCTGTCCCCTGCACTTCCTGCTAAAATCCCAACCCTGACTACACAGCAGCTTTCAAGGAAGAATTCATGCCATTATCTGGATAATTATAGGGGGACTGAGAGAAAGCATTTCTCTTTTATTGTGTGATCCTATCTGGTGCCTTTGCAGAAAGGAGGAGGATGTATGTGATACAGAGGGAAAGGAGGTGGTAGGCTGTTCTGGTATCACCCTAGCCCCTCCAAGATGGCTACTCCTGAACCAAGAAGGTCCTTAGCAGGAGTTTACAAATTCTGAAACACACTGAAAAAGGGTTAAGACATCTTGAAGGCCTCAGTGATCCAGTTTCACTTTCCAGGATTTTTGCTTGGCTTTAACTGTCTCATTTAGTATTGTAATTATTAAAGTAAGTGGATGAATAATAGATAATTATAGGGGTGTCAATATCATTTATTTGATAGCATCACATGATATGATTAAAAATAATGGTGGAGGCTCTGTTGCCACCTAAAATGCAGCAAGAGGGGAGGTAGAGAAGCCCCCATAGTCCTTCTCTTTCCTAGTTTTATTTCCTAGAATCTCTGGAAATCTCTAATTCTCTCCCCAAGATGTCTTAAAAGAAAATTCCCTCCCCGAGGTATCTTAAGAGAACTTTCAAGGACTTTAGGGGCTGAGAGCTCAGAGAACAAACAATTTGGTATTTAAATATCCCCTTTAGTATCAGGAGCAGTGGTCTCTGCTCTCCCCATGCCCCCCACAATCAATGCCTTTGCCCTCAATTTAAGACCACTAGGGTCACAGAGACTTTACAGGTGACGCCTATGAGAGGAAAATAGGGTCTTACCAAAAACAAGTTCATTGTCACTCCCAACTCGGCACTGGGTCCAAAGTGAAGCCCCCTTTGACCCCAAATTGGCCTTCTTCCCCCCTTCCCCAGGGACATGTGATGGGGGGCAGAATCCAGGCTATAGCCGTGGAGACCAGTTGTGGTGAAGATGGGAAAAGAATTAAAAATATTTTTCTTGTTTCTGGCATTCAAAAGACTAAAAGGCTGTGGGAGAGAGGGAGGGAGGGTGGAAGAGAGAGAGGAGAGGAGAGGAGAAAAAGAAGAGAAGAGACTGCAGTAGAAAGCTAGGCAAGAGAGAATCAAGAAAAAACATGAAACCAGCAGGCAAGAGTGAAAGGGATAAGTGAAAGAAAGAGGGTAGGAAGGGATACAGTAGGAGGTGGGTGAGAGAAGGAAGGAAATAAAAAGGGAAAGGTAGGAAAAAAGGGACACAGAAGGAAAATGGAGAGAAATTTTAAAGAAGGAAAGAAGAGAAAGATGTGAAGGAGAAAAAAGAGGAAGGAGAGAGGCAGAAGCCAGGGTCTGCAGAGGCTCTGGCGCTGCCTGGCTGCCTGCAGCAGTCTGGGTGGGCGGGGGGCGCCAAGACAAAGTGAAGGTCAAGTTAGCATCGTACCTTATAAGGAAGGCGGCGGTCCTCCATTTCATCCTTTCTTTCTGCCAGGACGTGGCCAAGGCATTTTTGATCTTGTAAACACCGGACACTTTGGGACGTTGAAAAAAAAAGGCAGTCGCCCCCCTCCTTGCTTTATTGGGGGTGAGCTCCGTGGACTGGGGAAGCAGCCCACAAAGAAGTCAACTAATGAAGACTACGGGGAAACTTTTCTCTCCTTCTCTCTGCCTGGATCCACTCCTGCCAGCTGGGCCCCCTCCCCCTCCCCCTCCCGCTCTCCCTTCCTCCCACCCTCATCTCCCCTCTCCGATGCCTTTTTCTCTCTACATCTCTGGGTCCACCGTATCTCTCGCCTCTGTCTGAGACTCTGGGCTGCATCTCTCTCCACTTCCCCTTCTCCCCCTGCTACAGACTTCTAACTCCGTTCCATTCCACCACGAAGCGGAGAGCAGGACGTAAGAATTGGAGAGAAAATTAGCCATCACAGGAAAAGTTCATTTACAACCTAAATGTCTGACTATTAAGATTTCCTTCTGAAAACAAGGCGGTACACTCGGTAAGGAGGAGAAGTGAGGCAGCACGGGGGCGGGGGACCTGGGGGGGATGAGTGATGAGGCAGGAGACTTGGATTTATTTATTTCTCAGATCCAGAGGCGGAAAGAAAGAGGGAGAAGCAGGAAAGCGAGAGAAAAGCGTTTTGACCCGGCAACTAGCAAAGAAGGAGGCTGCCGCCAGTGGGGTTGGGAGCGAATCGCGCCCGCGCGAAGACCGAGCACTGCGCTGAACACGGCTGTCCCAAGCGCCAACCGGCTCAGCCTAGGCCTTGGGTGCCGAGAAACAAGTATATTAGATATTTGCTGGTTTGGGAGACCGGGAGCAACAGAGTAAGGAGACGCTTCAACCCGCCCGCCAGAAAGTGAGTTCCGGAGCGTCGGGGCCCCTGGGCTGCCGGCAGCCGGCAGGCTCCACCGGAGAAAGGAACCTGAAGTGAAATCCTTGATCCTTTCCTTCCAGAGCAGTACCAGGGTTGAGACAGAGACAGAGTTAAAAAGAGGGAGAATGTGAATACGGCATGGGGTGTCTGTGAAGGGTTCACCTCTTTTTTTCCAGGACCTCACAGCATGTTTTCGCCTGCTCTGCGCCCATAGAGCACCTTTTAGGCCTAACCATTGAGTTTTTAAATGAGAATTTTAATGGCACTGGAAGGGAGGGATACTCAGAAAGCAAGGGTGGGGGCTTCTGGTTAAATCTGATGCTCCACCAACCCCTTACTGTTGTCACTTCCACCCTTCTCAGCTGGAAAATGAGCTTCTGGGGTCTGTCCCCTCCCACTTCACCTATATAGTAGAGGATGCAGGAAGGGACCTGACTAGGGACCTGGGGCACAGTTTGGGAACAGCCAGGAGCAGCAGGGGTGGTGAGTGGAGCTCCCTGGCCCCAGTGCCTGCAGCCCTCCCACCCCCTGTTCTGATAAGAAAAACAAAGGGGGGGATTTGATGATTTCTGCTGGTGTTAGAGGATCCTAACTTTCAAAAACAGCAGCTGACCCTGAGATGCAAGGTGGTAATTGTCACTCCAGCGAACATTTAATCTGGACCCATGTCCTGCTGCCTGGGCTCAAGGGACTGAGGGGGTGGCCAGGGTGAGGAATTTTGCTGCCTGGAAGTCCCCCAGAAGTAAGGAAGGCCCTCTTTGGCTTTATCTAGAGTTCTACGGAGATTATTCTAAAAGGTCAAAATGGACTGGGTAAAGCCCTTTCTGAGATCCCCTCCATTCAGGGAATGGAAGCTCCAGGGAATAAGGGCATTTTGCGACTGGGGCACTTCCCCACAGTGTGGGAAAGACAGATAGCCGGAGCTCATGCTGCACAATGCGCTTTGTCTGTGACGGAAAATTAGAAGCCACTTGGAAGATTTAGGGATTTAAAGGGAGCAAGACAGGGTCAGACCTCTGGTAAAGGCAAAGGCTGAGGTGTGACGGAGGGTGGGTGGAGGAATCTGAGGGAGCAGGACTGGAAAGGTATCGCCCGAGCCCATTTCCTCGGAGAGGCAAACACACACACAATGGGCCCCCATATTGAAAAACACCAGATGATCTGCTTCTAAGGGACATAAACAGGCCAAGCGGATGCAGGTTAATAAAACCCGCAAAAGCCCAGACAGGAACACTTTAAATGCCCCAGAAACAAAACACACCGTGACAAATCCTCACTCAACACACAAGCACATGTACCAGAATGTTCCCAGGCACAAAGAGACCCTCCCCATCTCAGTGGACACTCAAGTGTACCTGCCTCACACAAATTTGTACCCTCCCTTAAGCCTACCCTCAGAAACCCTTGGTGGGGGGAGCAAGCACTCAGCTACATAAACACCCCACAGAGCCAGGCCTATGTCTCCTGAGTCTCAATAATGCACAATCCATACCCAGAGATAAAAGTCCAGACAATAGATGGCTGTTTATGACAAGGAGGCTCTCCGAGTTTGGGGCCAGCGATAAATCTCTGGTGAATCTTCCTGTAACTCAACTTCTGGCTACAGTGACGAGAGAACCACGGAGACAGTAGAGAGCAAAGCAGCAAAACGGGAGAGACTTTTAAATCACGAGCAGAAGGTGACTTCCCCACTATGGCCAGAGAGTGCAGGCGACCACACTGGTCCCACATGGCATGTCCGAGCTATGGAAGCTTTCAAATCAAGCTTCTGAAAACAGGCGAGTCAGGCTTTCCGGCTCCCAGGAATGGGGTGAAATGTGCAGGCAGATGGGAGGGCCTGGAAGCTGGACAGACCCACAAACCATTCTTGCTGCAGGCTAATGGTCTTTCTGGCTGGTGACTGGAATCTTCTTGCTATGTGTCACCTGAATTTTTCTCCCCCCTCCCCTTTTCCTTTTTGGATTGATGGGCTGTTCCCTTTTGCATTTTCTACCCAGGCATCTGATTACAAGTAAAGAGCCACTGAAGTTGATCTCATAAAAATGCCTAGAGCTCACTTTGATCTGCAAGGACTGGGTCTGAGCCTAAGTAGGCACTAAAGTCCGGGAATGGTGTCTGGGCTAACCCGGCCTCCGGCCTCCGCTCCACTGGGAGCCCAGAGACCCAGGTTGCCCAGCAGGGCAATCCTGCCCAGAAAAATAACATTTTCTGTACTGCTGCAACTGGGTTTGGAAAACCAGGGTCTAAAGGTAGTGGCTCCATTTCTAGCAGCTTTTAAGACATTTCCTTCATTTTAGAGCATTTGGTGAAGAGGCCAGTGAAACTGACTCATAAAATGGGACTTTCACGGGAGGAGTGGGTTCTCATTGCTAGCCTCCTGGGGCCATCTGCTGAGAAAGGTGGATGGAGCTTGGGGTGGCAGGTAGAGGCGCTGCCCTTCTCCCTCCTCCTATTCAGTCCAGGAACCAGAGGAACCTCGGAGCAGCACCCATCTACTTAGATGAGCCTGACTTGGGGCTCTGGGTTTGGGGTATGGCCAGGGCTGAGGATTGGTGAGGGCTGAGAACCAGCAGTCCCATTCCCTTCTAGTCCCCCAGCTGGGGGTGGGAGGTGTCCCCAGTGCAGAATAAACCTCTGGCCTGAAAATCCCCAAGCACTCTAAAGGGGATTATTAAACAGAGCAATACGTGCAAATAGATGCAAGCCAATTTCTAATGCGGGTGCATCCTTGCCGGCCCAGCTTCTGAATCATTGAGGGTGTCCATGTGCTTATTGTTTATCTTTGTATTGATTCCACCCAGGGCTGGATTTACTGTTTAAGCTTACTAGAGCTCTAACAGCCTTTTTCGCCTCCCTGGTTTTCCTCCCAGTTCACAGTCCGTAGGGTGGGCCCCCTTCCCTTCCACATTCTACTCTAGAGTTCAGAGCAGCAGGAGGAGACAGTCAAGATGCAAGGCAGCCAAGGCTGTATGGAAGATGCTGCTGCACTGGGGTCTCCGAGGCTGGAATTAGGGAGATACTGCCCCCTTCTGAAGCTGCTTCTGTGTCCATGTGTGGAAGAGAAGCATACTGGAGTCTGTCCTTAGCCCTGGCCAGAGTACCGCGGCAGCTGCCCAGACAGTCCGCAGCCGCCTGCTAGTGGCCAGGCAGACAAGCAGTGCTTACTGAGGCCACCAAGAGCCAAGCCGAGCTGAGGGGCAGGCAGGATGACCATGCGGAAGAGGAGGATTTCATGGGAAAGCTGGAACTCCAGGATGGCGGAGGGGCCACAGGCACGCATGAGATGAAGAGGAAAAAGCCACCTCCACTCCAGGGAGTGGGACTTGCCAGGCTCTTGGGAACAGATTTGGGGTCACAGATGAATCTTATATTAGGGTAGATGCCCTGGGGTACAGCCTGGGGCAAGTCTGACTGAGCTTAGGAGTAGTCTGGACCTAGGGCCAGGCAGGGTGATCGGTAGCCCACACCATGGACATTTTTTCCAGTGAATGTCTTGCTGACCTCAGTGGCCAGGGCCTTCTCTCCTTGACCTCAGCAGCAACCTCTAGTTGCTGGGGTTTTATTTTAAGTTGTTGAAAAATTAAGTCAGGCCAAAACTAGAAAAAAAGGGGATTTGGTGCCTCACTTTCAGAAGGAAGAATATTAATTCTCAGATGCTTCTGTTGGGAGACCCTGGAGTTTCCTGGACATCACCTCCTTGGATATTCTTTTTTTGTCTTTCTTTTTTGTTTCAGGGAAATAGAGCCGCCAGCAGCAACTTGCAGCTGCCTGGCTCACTTTTATGGTGGCCCTGGAATAAACTTTGGTGGTCAAATTCAAGTGCTCAGGCCCACAGCTGTCTCCTCACAGGAAGCACGCCCCCTCCCCACTGCCGGCCCTGGTGGTACAGAATTTGCTTTGGGGGCTTGGGCCCCACGTTGCCCTGGAGGCCAGTGTTGGGAAGGAAGCAGGGTCCTGGGGGAAAGTGGGGAAAGCCAAAGCTGAGACTCAGCCCTCGTCCACATTTCTGCAAGGAATAGTGGTACCTCTCACCAACCTCTTGTTGGTTCCTATCACTGTTTGGGGAGTATTTTGCCTCCTATAAACTCAAATTTAATGATGTCAGTACAAACCCCATAAAAGCCATAGTTCATAGTTCCCCATAATTATAATTAAAAATGCTGGCCCCAGCTCACCCTATAAAAAGAGGTAGAGAAAGGAGGAAAAGCAACAGACTTTTCTTTTCTTAGCCCCTTACTGATGAAGCGGACCAGCACTTTAGCAAAGCCCCAGTTGAGTTCCTCTTTGCCCTCAGTAAGATCTGGTCAGGACTAAAGAAGGACTTCGGAAAGTGTTTAGCAAGGAGGAATGGGTAGGGGGGTGCCAGAGGCCTATCCCTGGGTATTCCAGAACCACCCCAAGGGTGTGACCCACAGGGGAGGCAGCTTTTCCCTAGGTCCTGCTCTGAAGACTGAGAACATCTGGGGAGGGAGGAGGGTTGAAAAGCCCTCCTATGGATTTTAGGAAGTTGTATTTGGGGACAAGGCACCATTTTTCTGTCTTCCACATCTGATTTTGGGGCCTCAATACCCCATCAGGTTCAACAAGGGAAATCTAATCCAAATGATATTTTAAAAGTGGAAACCAATTTTAACCAAAAGTTAAAGTGGAAAGAGAATCTGGGCCATTTCTGTTTTTTTTCTGAGAGTGCAAAGGGCTGAGTCTGCACTCAGAGAGTGCAAAGGGGGGGGGCGGGCTTTGGTTCCTCCCCTTCTACCCAACAAATCATGCCCTGGCGACTCCTTCTTGGGCCCAACGCCATTCTCTGTTCATGGCAGTTGCTCCAGCCTCTTGGACCCGGTCCAGAACCTTTCAATAAAGTGATTTTCAGCTGACCAAATGTGTCCTGTGGTACCCAGAGGGATGGGAGGCAAGGGAGGGCAGAACCACCAAGTCCACCCCTTGGGCCACACCATCCAGAAGGCTGGTAGATGGGGAAGAAGACAGGGCAGGTCTGAGAAACAGGAAGGCAGCACCAAAGTCTGGCTGCAGACACTGGCACCAGGACTGGGGGCTTCCACTAGGGAGTTCTCCCCCCGGCCCCCCTCCTGGCCCAGGTTCCTCAGTTCCCTTCCACTGCCCTGCTGGTCTGCCTGGAGACCCATGTCTGGCCCCACCACCTACCCCAGCTCCAGATAATCTAAGGATAGAAACCTCAAACCCAGTCCTGCCACCATATCCCTCTCTAACCCTGACATTGGTTTTCTCTTCAGCCCCCAAGTTGAGGCTGAGTCCCCAACCCAGAGAGAAGATACATGGCACTCGTTCCAACCTTTTACTTTGGGGTTTGAAATTTAAAAATCCACAGTGGATGTAGCTTTCTGTGCATTGATTGGCAATAAAGGCAGGCATGAAATATTCACCCAGGGCCACTCTCTCATACTAAATATTTAACACAACATTAGAGAAGGTTTTTCCCAGACTTCGCCAGGCACCGGCTGGGCGGCTGGCGCACTGCTTTCCACTAGTTTATGACTAATCTGCGTCCCTTAGCCGCCGGCAGCACAGCGAGCCAGACAAAGTTGGGACATTGGCTTGCTGCTGGGCTGCCTCACCTTTGAGAAACTTCAGATACACCTCTGAGGAATCTTTCCAAAGGGGAAAGTAGTCTCAACACCCAGCCCTGGTGGGGAGGAAAACTCGACTTCTTCAAACTCTTCTAAATAGGCACTGGCCCCTCTGTGGGTTGGCAGGGTAAGGGTCCCTAAGACTTGGGGGAAGGATTCATATCTCTGGCCGAATCAAGCAGTGGGGAAAAAGGTCCTCATCCCCACCCTCGCCTCTGGCTGATCACCACTAGGAGTCAAGAGCCCCCACGCGTGAGAACCCTCCTCCTCCCCTCAATCCTGGGGAAAAAGAGAGCAGCAGCTAGAAAAAAAATACAATTACCCCCCTCCTAGTCACTGCCACCGCCCATCCCACCGCCGACCCCACCCCAACCCTCTCTCTCCTCCTTTGCTCCCTCTGTGGAATGGAGAGGAGGGAAGTGAGGAGAGAAAAACGAATACAAATCTGCAATTGATTTTCATAATGTTTCTGCGGTGTTTGCAAACCAATCGCCTGAACGTCCCCATCTTACCTAAGAGAGAACCCCTCCTACGTCTGCGAAGTGCTCCGAACTGATATATGACAATATCTACTTTGGATCACGTGCTCGGGGAGAGAGACTAAGACGGATAACGCGTCATCTCGCCTTCCCAAATTTTCCCCCCTCGCTAGACCGGGTCCAAAACCTCCATCTGGAGCCGGCAGAAGAAGAGAACGATGTTTAACTCGGTCAACCTGGGCAACTTCTGCTCGCCGTCGCGCAAGGAGAGGGGCGCTGACTTCGGCGAGCGAGGGAGCTGCGCCTCCAACCTCTACCTGCCCAGTTGCACTTACTACGTGCCCGAGTTCCCCGCGGTCTCCTCCTTCCTGCCTCAGGCCCCTTCTCGGCAGATCTCCTACCCCTACTCCGCCCAGGTGCCCCCGGTCCGCGAGGTCTCCTACGGCCTGGAGCCCTCCGGCAAGTGGCACCACCGGAACAGCTACTCCTCCTGCTATGCGGCCGCCGACGAGCTCATGCACCGGGAGTGCCTGCCTCCTTCCACCGTCACCGAGATCCTCATGAAAAACGAAGGCTCCTACGGCGGCCACCACCATCCCAGCGCCCCGCACGCGGCCCCCGCCGGCTTCTACTCCTCAGTCAACAAGAACAGCGTCCTGCCTCAAGCCTTCGACCGCTTCTTCGACAACGCCTACTGCGGCGGCAGCGACGCGCCCGCCGAGCCCCCCTGCCCGGGCAAGGGGGAGGCCAAGGGGGAGCCCGAGGCGCCCCCGGCCTCGGGACTAGCGTCCCGGGCTGAGGCGGGGGCCGAGGCCGAGGCCGAGGAGGAAAACACGAATCCCAGCTCGTCCGGTTCAGCCCACTCTGCGGCCAAGGAGCCGGCCAAGGGAGCCGCCCCCAGTAGGTAGCAGCGGCCGGGGAAACCGGCGGGCGGCGAGGGTGGGAGCGAGAGGAGGGCGAGGGTAGGGGGAGGCGAGGGGAGCGGGGACGGCCTCGTGTTTTGGGTCAGTCTGATTTTATGTGGAGTTTTATAAGCATTCAAAGGATTTTATTATAACCTACAAAGCCCTCTCTTCCAACTCGACTTTTTACGATGGAGAAGGGGTGGGGAGGGAGGGAAAAGGGCTCTTTGGAAAAGCCGGGTGAACCCCCCTCCCCGTTATCTCCCTCTGTCTGTGAAATTTTTAAAAGCGCCACCATCGCAGGCTGTACTAACTTTGATCGTGAACTTAGAGGAGCATTTAAGGAAGAAGGATGGGGAGCCGGGCGGCCGGGGGTGGGAGGGAGGGGAGGGGTGGAGGGGGGAAGGGGAGGGCGAGGGAGAGCCCGGGAGAAGCTCGGAGAGGGGGAGTGGTGGGGGAGAGGCAGTGGAGCAGAACTCGAGACCTCAGGGGCCAGCCGGAGCAGCTCTGCTTCCTTTAAAAACTGTTTCTGAAATGTTCAAACTGTGTGTTCGCGGGTCCCTGAGCAGAACCCGGAGCCACCGGGGTCCGCAGCGACGGAGGGCTGGGGGGAGGCGACTCCGCGCGCCGCCCCGCTCCAGGCCCGGGTCTCGGCGTTGCTCTGCGCTGCGCGGCCTCCGCGCCGGCCCGGCCCGGAGACGGGAAGGCGCGGCCCGCGGGCGTCCCGGGGCGCCAGGGCCCCTGGAAGCGGCTCTCGGGCGTCTTCGGGGCCTGCTCGCTCGCCTCCTCCCCGCCGCCCCGCGGCTCTCGCCCACGCTCACTTCCGCGCTCCGGGTCTCCGGGGTCCCCCCACGCCGCCAGATTGCTGGAGGACGCGGACGGCGGCTTTCCGGAGTGGCTAGGAGGGCGGCGGGCGAGGGCCGAGGCCCGCAGCGGAGCAGGCCGGTGCGGGCGCGGCGGGGGCAGGCACGCGCTTGGCCCAGGCTGGCTTCCCTCTGCCCCCAGACTCGGCTGCGGCTGGAGGGGAGGGCCCCGCGGTGGCCCGGGGTGGGCACGAGCCCGACCTGGCGGGAGTTCGAGGCCGGTGCGGCGCCGCGGGCCGCGCGGAGACGGCCGGCGGCCGGGCGGGAGGGCCGCCCAGCGGTGGGGCCGGGAGAGGGGCCCCAGCGCTCTGCGGGCTGGGGTCGCCCGGGTCTCACGTGTCTCTCTCCCCTCTCCTCGAACTTGCCCCCTCCCCTCCAGACGCCCCCCGCACCCGCAAGAAGCGCTGCCCTTATTCGAAATTCCAGATCCGGGAACTGGAGCGAGAGTTTTTCTTCAACGTGTACATCAACAAAGAGAAGCGGCTGCAGCTGTCCCGGATGCTGAACCTGACGGACCGACAAGTGAAAATTTGGTTTCAGAACAGAAGGATGAAAGAAAAAAAACTAAGCAGAGACCGGCTGCAGTATTTCTCGGGAAACCCTCTGCTGTAACCGCAGACCGGGCCCTTCTGGGGGAGGAGGGTAGGGGAAATTATTTTATTTTATTCTTATTTTTCATTTTCTAACTCGCCTTCTTTCCGCGGGTGGAAAACTGGACTGTGGCCAGGGCTGGCCCCACTGTCATCGCCCGCACTTCCTTCCGGAACTTCCTTCACCTGCAGTTCGCCTCCCGCTGCGGCGCAGGCACCGGGCCTGGAAGGGTGGTGAAGTGAACTGTCTGACCCGTGGCGAGTGGACTCCGTTGGCGCCGAGGTCAAGACTTTTAAAAGAAAACACACCTCGCGACGATGTCTTGCTGCTTGGATTGAGTGGGGGAGGGGCGAGAATCATGGGCGCCTGAGCCGAACAATCCTCGAACTAAAAGCTTTCCCTTGCCCCAGTGAAAAGATCTGCTAAAACACCGTGTCTTCGAGGGGAGGCTCCTCCAGCTAAACGGCCCCACCCCACCTGCCCCACTGCTAGGGGGCAGCTAAATGTGATCCTGCTTTGCTGTGAAATTTCTGTACCTTCGACCTGGTGTTAGGTGTGCAAAGTCCGTGTCCTACCTCCGTCTGCGCCCAGGCCCCGCCCAAGCCTAGCTGTTCTCCCTGTGAATGTGTAGAGCCCTCCTTCGAAATTTCGTAACTGGTGCATTGAGGTTTCCCAACCTTTTTCCAAATCGTGCCCCACTCCATGGGTTTATAGCTATAGTCTATGCAGTTGTTACCTCCTTTTTTTAAGGAAAAAAAAAAAGATTGGGGTGATCGAAGCAATAGGGAGATGGGATTGGGCACCTCCCCCATGCTGGGGCCTGAATTTTTGTAAATAAATTTCACAAGCGTTTCTTTCTACCCTGAGGCAGTGGGGGGAGGGCTCAACTGGAATGAGACTCGGATCACCCCTCTCCATGTGTGTGAGTGTGTGTACGTGTGCAATCCCTCTCCTAGTCCTGTCCCAGAGGGATTGCTGTGAATTTTTTTTTTTGGTGGCAAATAAAGATATTTCTTTCTGTTCAGTATTATGATTTTATTTGACCCTTTTATTAGCCCCTCTCCTCTTAAAACCCTCAGTGCTCCCAAGGTGGAGAAAGAGGCAGGCCAGCAGAGCACAGGCGTGTGAAGGTGAGGCAGGCGGGAGCTGGTGGCCGCACCCCCTCTCCAATGGCGGGCGATGGCTTGGTGGGAGCTTCCTCCCGCTCTCAGCTGAGGGTGTCCCATGGCTCCTCTTAAAGCTCTTTTCTCACGTGCAGCCCAAGCTGCGTCCAAATGCCCAGCAACGCTTTCCCATTTAAGTATACGTTTGTTGTGGAGTTAATTGTAACCATCATCGAATTTAAATTTATAGGAATTTTCTTGGCTCCACCGCCTTCCCGCCAGATGTCTCCGTCTGTCACAGTTAAATGTGTAGGGCTGAGGATAGGGCTTTCGTTGTTGTTGTTTTTTTCTCAATGAGAAGACTGTATTGGAATTTTTATATACAATTTTGAAGGAGGGAGGAGAGTGGAGAAACCAGCCCCCTTCCTCTCCTCACCTAGGCTGCCCCAGGGGGTGGGAAGGTGGGGCCTGGACCCTTCCCCTCAAGCACAAATGGCCAGGCTCCTCCAGACACAGCAACACCTTAGGCTGTGGCCACCCTTATGTTTATACACTGGGTGTCCCAGAGGAGAAAGCTCCAGAGATTTGTTTTTCTAAGAGGTTGGCTTGGGGTGGGAGACTTGGGAAGGAGATGGCCTGAGGGGACGGTCACCACACCCATCTGTATTTGCTGCGTGTTTCTTCTCCACAGTCCTCTCGGCACTTTCAGCGAGAGCACTCGGGCAGTCTCTCGTCCAAATTTGTTATTTGACATCTGAGATTTGAAACCAATTCTCTTGTCTTTCCCCCTCTTTTGAACTGTTCTTATGTCATTCAAAGAAAATGTTTTTGTCAATACAGTTCTGTTGAGCGAAAGATAAAAGTGCCCAGACTACGGACTGTTGCTTCTAGGCTCTGCCGTTGTTTTTGATGACAGGGATCTCTACAGCTTGGGTTCTGAATCTGTAATTTGTAAGTGTGGTTTTGAGACAAAATTTGCAAACTGAGCTGTATATACAACACAGCCCCCCAGTTGTGCCCTGTCAGTTCCCCCATGTGCCCATGCGTGGGGGAACTATGTTTTTTGAGTTGGTGTGCCTATGGGTACACATAAGAAGGAATATTATTTGTATGCTTTTCCTGTACTGTGGAGCAACCTGACCACATGCGCTTCTAGAGCTCATGTCCTCTGTGGTGTGGCACCCTGGCAGTGTTCAGTGTCAGCAGGAATGCAGCTGAGGGCCTCTGTGCGTGTGTGCACGTGTGCGTGTGGGAGGCTCCTCCAGGTATGTGGTATTTATCTCCTAGTCATATCAGGGGATATTGGCCTGCTGGGCATGTTTCCAATAAAATAAGGTGAAAATAACTCTGTAGAATGGACCTTTTATAAAGCAAAATATTAATCTCCAATGGCCACTGATTTTGGAGAAAAACATTTTAAATTCACAACTACCACTTTCCCTGCAATATGTAGCCTAGAAAAGATTCAGGGGAGATTTCTGACAAATGGGTGGGGGGGTCCTAGTGAAAGAAAAACAAAGGTCCTATGGCCCAGGCCCTGGAACCTGCCAATCCTTGGTGATCCTCTAAAACTAAGAAAAACAACAGTCCGTGTCCCCCAAACAAACTCACCTTTGGACCCTGGGGATGTCCAACCCCCCTTGCTGACCAGGGGTACTCTGGGCTCAACTTCTCCGGGTAATCCCCTCCAGCCACGGCGCTGCCCTGGAACAAAAGATCCTCGTCTAGACGCCGCCATAAAGCAACTCCCCCCCCCCTCGCCCCCGCCCGCGCCTCTAAACCCAGTTTCATTTCGCCCTTAACGACACAGTCTGGCCTGTGTTACAAAACGCTTCCGCCCTATATAGTAAACAAACCGGCAGTGGACGGTCTTGGCACCCCCAACACCCCCCATACCCCCATTCCAATACCTCCTTGCCCCCCATTTTCCCCTTCTGTAACCTTTCTCAGTTCCCAGTTCCCCAACCCCCTTTCCCTGCCACCACCACCCCCCCACACAAGTAAATAAACCCGAGGCCGAGTTCAAAGTTTCTCTGAGCTAAGGAGGAATGTTGGTTGTAAAAATCCAAGTTTATAGCGCACGTGGGAGTTTACAAGGGTATTAAGTGGTGTGGGCTGAGAGAGAGCACTCTGGGCCCCTCCCCATCCGACGACGGGCTTTGTGGGTGTACGGGAAACCTGGGAGTCCTTGAAAGGAGAAATAGGTAGGGGCTAGACTTTGGTTTGGGGTCTCTTTGTCACTCAGACCCCTAGGTTGCTGGGAAATGATGAAGCAAGGGTCCCTTGGGAAACAGCTCACATAGCCCCACCAAGAGCCTCTGAGGAAAAACCCTGGGTGCTGGGTGTCCCAGACGGAGAGGATCGGGAGCTCTGGTTTGGGAGAGCAGGAAAGTTGCAGACCAGATGCCTGAAAGGTGAACAGACTGAGAAGGCCTGGAGCCAGTTCTCCACCAGAGGGGGAGAAACCATTTGGGGCTAATTTCTCGAGTGGGCTGAAGACAGAGAGGGCTTTTTTCACCAGAGCAATGAAGAACTTTGAACTTCAAGGGAGTCAAGGGCACCACCCCTTCCCTCTCCCCGCCTCTCTGAGGAATCTGTAGGGCAATTCGGTTCTGGGCCAATATTCCCTCAAGGGGGCAGTCCGTAGGGTTTTCTGGTGTCCCAGGGCTGGATAATGCTGTTTACTGAACCCTCCCTTCTCACAGCCCGCCAGAACCCTGTGCACGCGACTACACTCTTTATTATTCATATAAACCTTTGGAAAAGGCAACGCCCGGGAAGTTTTTATAACTTTGTTTGGCATAAAAGTTTTACAAGATTCCTCCTGCCTTTTTTTTTTTTTAAGTTTAAAGTTTTGGTCTTGCCATGAAATAAAATTTCAAGATTTGGGGGAGACAGAGGCTCTAGGGTCCCAGTGGCTGGTGGTGTCTGCAGGTACCCTGCTCTGCCTAAGACAAAACAAGTCTTAAATATCGGGATCAATACTTTCTGAGGCCCATGTTGGACACAGCTTTGGGGGCGGCCAACACTGGGGGCTGCCAGCTAACAGAGGCTGTAGGCCTCCAGGAGACTCCTGTCCACTCTTCTCTTGAAATGTATCCTTAAAGACCCCCAAAGTTTAAACTATGTCAGCAAGGCTAGACCTCCCTCATCATGCCTTCTTGCTCTCCTGCAGGCATTATTCTCTCTCTCTCTTACACACACACACACACACACACACACACACACACACTCAACCCTACACACACCCTCAACCCCCTGCATAAAGTGGAGACCCATAACTTTGATTCAGACTGCAGATTTGGGATTTGGGAGGGTCACTGTACCCACAGCCCTGCATCATCCCTGCCTCCTGCAAAGTCCACAATGGGTTTGAAGAAAGACAGATTCAAAACGCTCAGAAATTCCTGCCCAGAGGTTGCAGTGGTTACAGGACAGAAGGAGAAGGACTCCAGCAGGGCTGCAGTCTGAGAGCTCAGAGAACAAAGGTGCTCGCGTGGGACATGGCCTTGGGCTGCTAAGCCCACCGGTTACCCCTTGGATCTGCTCCCCACCTGGAAAGCCTCATTCTCTGCTTTCCCCTGACTCCAGCCTTAGGGAAATGAACTGGGCTCAGATTAAGGTTATTTTAATGTTCAGTTCTGGAAGTCAACACAAAGATGGAGCAAATTCTACAAAGACAGGCCTGGTGGACAAGGTTCCTTTGGGGAGATGGAAATGAAGATACCTGAGCCCAGCAACCAGTGCTGTAGGGAGCCATCGGAGTCACTAAGGACCACGTCCCAGCGCCAGCTTCTCCTGTGACAGTGACTGTTGAGGCCTGGCCCTGGCTGCTGGCAGCCGTATGCTTTCCCTTGTGAGGAGCTGTGCGAATACTGAAGGCAGGAGAAGGTCAACACCAAGCCTGAGTAGCCGGCTGGAAAGGGATGCGACCGAGCCTGATACTCTCCCCTCATGGACCCCATCGCAAGAGAGAAAACCAAAAAGGTTAGGGAAGAAAGTCAAGGGGAAGGAGAACACTGAGAAGGAAAGAAAAGACCAAAGAATAAATTGTATAGGAAAAAAAAGAAAGAAAAGGGGAAATGAGGAAGATAAATTAAGGAAGGAGAAAAGATCAGGAAAAGGGAAGAAAAATAAACTGCAGAAAAGGGGAAAGAAAGAAAAATTGCAAAGAAAGAAGGAGGACCAAAAAGAAAGAAGGAAGGAAGGAAGGAAGGAAGGAAGGGGAAAGAGGTAAATAATGAAAAACAGATCTTGGAAAAGGAATTTAGCCGGTAAGGAAGGAGTGGGGATTTTCACCGGAGTGAGCTGGCCCAACCACAGCCCTGGCTCTGGCTGGAAACCCGACCTACTGGGGCAACTTGGAAGCAAACCATTAAAGTGGGGAGCAAAGCCTTCCCCCCAAGACATCCTCCCATCTGTCTCCTCCTGCCAAAGCTTCTCTTGGACACCTCTTGGACACGTTTGCTGTCTGGTTTCGATTCGGGAGGCAAGTCAAACTACTGGCCGGCTTCCGAATGGCAAGAAAGCAGTTGTGCTGGCTCAGGTTATCAGACTTCAGGACTCGGGATCGCGGGAAACACATATTTGGGTAAAGTGAATATTTGTGGCTCTGTACACAAAATTAAGCACAATTTAGAACTGTGTGTGTAAGTGGTGTACTCTGTATCATCTGGGTGCAAATGTGTGTACAAGGTCCAGATGTGAGAGCGACTCTGATGGCGGGGCTGCCGGGGTTGAATGGCTGCGGGATCCGAGGAGATGGAGGAGACCAGAGGCCCCTCCAGGCGTCCTCGGCCGCCCACCTCCCTCTCTGTACCTGTCCAAAAAGCTCTTTTCTGAGCTTCTGAGCATTCTGCATTATTTCTGGGATTTTCCCTGCTCCCAGTGACACCGGGGCGGGGCAGAGCCTGGTGTTAGTGAAAAAGAAGAGCATATCGTTCCTTCAAGTTTTGGAAGGAAAATAATTTATCTGGGACTCCAAAATAAGAGGGAAAAACCCTGCAATTTTTACCATTGGTATCATTTCGTTTTCCATTTTGCTTGAGAAGTTTTCAATATAAACACTTTTTAATTTTTTTAAATTTTACCCCAAAAGGAGAGACACTTTTCCTTTTTCTCTTCACCTTTGGAATTTCCCAGATGACTTTCCTAATCTTTTGGGGAAACTTCACTAATTTTCCTTGGAGGAATCAGTGATTCTGGAGTGCTTTGAGGGCTAGAGCCCAAAAAAACAGCGAGGTTCCTTTCTGTTTGTTGAGTACTCCATTCTCCTTCTCCTATTTTCACATGGAGACCCCTAGCGCCCCAGCCTTTGGCCTGCCCTCTGGAACCCACCAACCATCCTGGAGCATGCCAGGAGCACCTCCTTCCTCCCCCTTGTTTACAGTTCCACGGGCAGCAGGAGGCCCAGGACCCCATGCCTGCTTCCCTTCCAGGGTCTGGGTACCACATAAGGCCAGGACTCTCGGGGTAGGTGGGATTTGTCAAGATGTTGCAGCCTGATCCTCACTCCGGCCTGCAGCCCTGGATTTTCACATCCCCGAGTTGAGGCAAAAAGAGGGAGCCCAACAGTCGGGCATAGGTGCAGGTCTCTTGGCATTCCTGGAAAGTTGGGGAAATGGCTTAATAGGGCAATTCTAGTAACAGAGACTTCTCCTGGATCCCAATTCAGTTCCTCAGGGCGCAGGCCTGAGGGTCTTGGCCCTGTGGAGCAAGGCCTGAGGGCCCCTGGCAGCGGCAGCAGGCAGGATGGCCGTGGCAGCTCGAGTGCCTTTGAACGCCAGGCCCGGACAATAGGACTGAAACGGCCTTTGCTCGTGGCCTCCGGAAAGACCGAGCCCGAGGGGGTAGGGCTGGGACCCACAACCGACTGTACCTTCCCGGACCACACAAATGCTCCTCTCCCCCTTGTGTCCTTCCCATCTCCCCGAATGGGGCAGAATTCCAGAGTCTGCGAACCCCAACAAGTTATTCAAGTCTGCGTCAGCGCGGGCTCTTACTTAACAGCTCCGGGTTTGCGTTTATCCTGCGTAATTAAAGGCAAACGTTTGTCCCACCGGGGGTCCCACTTAGGCTGATGAATTTGATTTCTTTTTTCATTAATGAGCCGTGTTTATCATACTTCTAATTATTTCAACTTTAAACACTATTCGTTCTTGTGAGGAAGTAGGAGTCTAGGCGGGAGTTTCCTTCTCCTGCGGGGATTACTTCCACTAATAATGGCAAGGATTCTGAAGCGACTCCATCCTCTCCCACGCTGAGGTAAGGAGTGAGTTTGGGATGGGGGTCGGGCTGGTAGGGGGAGTCAGGTCCTAATGCCCAGTGACCCCACTTCTCTCCTGCTGCTTCCCCAGGTTAAGCCTAGGGGCTCCCTGGGTTTGAGAGGTAATCTGGAGTTTGTCTTCTTCACCCTCCTCCTCCTCCTCTTCCTCCTCCTCCTTCACCCCCTCCCAGGCTGGGATAAGATCCTTTCTCCGTGAGGCTCATGCAAACTTCCCCCACCCCAGCCGGATCCCAGCCTGGCTGGAAGAGGCTCCCATAGTGCTGTCCTGGCCCCCAGCTACGAACACCGAGAGAAAAAGCAGGAAAGGCTGAAGCGGTCAAGTGGCACCTGGGTGTGAGGGAGAGTGCCTAGCAGACCCCAAAACCGAGGGTAAGGACAGGGAACTGGGACGCCAAACCCCAGGGACAGGCACACCAGGCAGGAAAGTGAGGGCAATGTGAGAGAGAGAGGGGAGGGAGCCCCTCCTAAGCCATATAATTCTCAATTGCTTTGGTCTTTAATTTCATCGCCCCATAAATGAGGAAATATCAGTTCCCATACTAAATTTTTATCCCCGGCTGATAAATATGACGGGGAATTTTCGTTGGGTCCTCGTAAAAGCGAGCAGTTTCGATCAAACTGGTGGGAAAAGACTTATGCAGATAATACAAACAGAGTGGCCATAAAGTCTCCGCCGTTTCCCTCGGGGTGGGCGATGGGACAAATGGCTTCTTGGATTGACTGCTGTCCGGGGCGTCCCAAGTCTCCTTCGGGGCCTAAACAGCCTAACCTTGCCAGGGCCAACCCTTGTGCTGAGCCCACGGCGACCCCTGCAAATGAAAACAAAACCATTTCGAATCTCCGCTGGCTGGCCCTGCAAGCAAGTCACACGTTACAGATGTTCTTCCAGTTTTTCCAAGGTTCAGGGACCCCTGTGCCTTCTCTCTGGCTCACTTGATGGAGGGAATCCGGTGGATTTCTTTCCGAAGTCTCCTTCTTGCTGCCAGGGATTTGGGCCTCCCGAGAGCGAACAAGGCTTCTCTCTCCTCAAAGCCAGAGCGCTCAGAGCTCCGGTCCTTTCCCCAACAGGCTCCAGCCCTTCAGAAAGTCGAAACCGAGGCTTGTCCACGGGAAAATGTGGGGCGACCGGAAAAACAAGTTATTCTCCAGATTCCGTTTCCTAAGTCAGGCATGGAGAGTTTAGTTCGCTTTGGGAGAAAGGCAATGGAGAAACGGAAAGAACTGTTTGAGACATACCTTGCCCCTTATTTTTCGCTTCCCTTTATTGAAAAACAAAACAAAACAAAACACAATAACAGAGTCATACCTTGTCTCCTTTCAAAAATGCCCCCAGCTTATCCACTCTGTAAAGGGCAGTTCTTTGGGTAGGGTTTTGTCGAGTCTGGTGTCCTGGTTTTCCGTGAGATACGTAACTCCCCCAAACCCGCTGAGGCCCGCGGGTTCCCTCTTTCTCTCCGGTAATATTCCCTGTTTTAGTGGGAGCAAGGTCAATTGACAAATGCGGGGCGCTGGGGCCTGGAGCAAAGCGGTCAAACACACCCCAAGGCCAAAGCCTTCCTCTGAGAAGATAACTCAGGAGCCGCCCACGCAGCCAGGCCCAGGCCGCACTCCCGGGTCGGGGACCCTGCCTCTGGTCGCCAGCTTCCTCTCCCTGGATCCCCTCGGAACCTCCTTTCCCCAAGCAGCCCTGAAGTGATGTGACCGCCCCTCCCTGGCCCACCCCATACACTGGAGATCCCCAGTCAACTCCCACAGAGATCTTGCAACTCAACCAATTTCCATGACGGGCGGTCCCCGAGTTCTCAGCCCCAAAGGCCAATCCTGACGGACGAGGACACACCGGAGAGCGGAAACTTTAGTTCTGTTTGAGATTCCTTAACTTTTTCTCCATTTGTCTGCCACTGGAGTCCTCCTCCGCCAAAGTTCACCCCAGTCCCACCCCAAGGGAAGAAGCAAGACGGGGATCCAAGAAGAAGAAAGGGGAGGTGAGGAGAGGGGAAGAAGTACCTGAACGGTGTCTTGACCTTTTAATTTGAATTTGTTTTGAGCCCCGAGTTGCTTGCCTCTCTCCCTCTTTCTGGCATTTCCCCACTTTCGGGCACCCCCTCCCCAGGAATTACAGGCTAGTTCCAGGGTAAACAAACCCCATTCTCCCAAGAACCCTCCACCCCCACACAATCTCCCTCCACCTCCCTCCTGCCCCTGCAGCCCCGGGGGTGCTTCCTTTGTTCGCGGGGAAGGGCTCTGGTGCCCCTACCCCGAGGTGGCTGCTAGGTGGCGCTGTTACTCCACGCTGCGCGCTCCGCCTGCCGACAACTTGACCCCGCTGACGTCACGGCCGTCTGAATCATCAAGGCCATTTTCAAATCCCATTGGTCTAGCCGTCACATGGTGAGGACTGAATGCGCGGATAATTGTGGAGCTGATATTTCCCCCCTCCCCTTCTTTTCCCTCCCGCCCCTCCAACCGCCCCCCCTCCCGGATGGGGAAAAAAAAAAGATGTCAGCTCCTCCGCTGTAGTATTGCTCCTTAAAAACCCCTCTCTCTGAAAATGACATGCCCTCGCAATGTAACTCCGAACTCGTACGCTGAGCCCTTGGCTGCGCCGGGCGGAGGAGAGCGCTATAGCCGGAGCCCAGGCATGTATATGCAATCTGGGAGTGACTTCAACTGCGGGGTGATGAGGGGCTGCGGGCTTGCGCCCTCGCTCTCCAAAAGGGACGAGGGCAGCACTCCCAACCTCGCCCTCAACACCTATCCGTCCTACCTCTCGCAGCTGGACTCCTGGGGCGACCCCAAAGCCGCGTACCGCCTGGAACAACCTGTTGGCAGGCCGCTGTCCTCCTGCTCCTACCCACCTAGTGTCAAGGAGGAGAATGTCTGCTGCATGTACAGCGCAGAGAAGCGGGCGAAAAGTGGCCCCGAGGCAGCCCTTTACTCCCACACCCTGCAAGAGTCCTGCCTCGGGGAGCACGATGTGCCGGTGCCCAGCTATTACCGCGCCAGCCCGAGTTACTCCGCGCTGGACAAGCCGCCCCACTGTGCCGGGGCCAACGACTTCCAAACCCCTTTTGAGCAGCGGGCCAGTCTCAACCCGCGCGCCGAACATCTGGAGTCGTCCCAGCTCGGGGGCAAAGTGAGTTTCCCTGAGACCCCCAAGTCCGACAGCCATACCCCCAGCCCCAGTGAAATCAAGACGGAGCAGAGCCTGGCGGGCCCAAAAGGCAGCCCCCTGGAGAGCGAAAAGGAGCGGGCCAAAACCGCCGACTCCAGCCCAGACACCTCAGATAACGAAGCGAAAGGTAAGGCTGCCTGGGCCCGGGCCCGGCTGGAACGCTCGGTTACTTGGTCTTCCTGGCCGGGGCGGAGGAAGGGAGAGGTTTGGGCCAAGGAGGCCCTGGACAGTCCTGGGAATGCGACCCCAGCTTGCGACTCCCGTCTGCTGAGCGCCAGGCTGGTGGCGCGTCACTTGGCTAGGGAAGGTGAGCGGCGAAGTGGAGGTGCTGGGCAGGCAGCCGCCGTGGGCGCCCAGACCCGAGGGTGGTGCGCACCGCGGGCAGCCTGTAGGCGCCGTCAGCTGCCCGGGTCGGGTGACCACTCCCAGGCTTGTGCTGGCTTTGGTTTGCTTGCTCTTCGCTGTTGTCCGGCGCGGTGGCGGTGGTGGTGCCGGGGGGCTGATGTCCCACGCTTAGGTCAAAAGCTTGTAAAAATCTTAAAATGGCGATCTTGGGTCAGGGACTAGGGAAGGCTGGGGAGAAAGAAGATCTCGCTTTACTGCGTTTTCCCAGTTGAAAATTGTTTCCCCGCGGAGCACGATTTGTTATTTGTGGGTCTCATTTGTGCGTGTGGTTTGGGATCCTGCGGTTCTGGGCCCAGCTGGGGGCCTTGTGTAGAGGGACTGGGGCCGAAAGAGGTGGAGGTGAAGGGCTACCGCCACGACTCTCCCGCCCCCAGGAGCCTAGCTGGGGTATGGCGTTGGAAAGGGGCATTTGGACTGTTGTAAGTTTTTTGTCTCTCTTTAAAAATTTTCTTTTCCTTTTTTCCTAGTTAAATTAAAATTTTTTTCATTGGTTTCCAATAACAGCTTACAAATGAGAGGTAGGGAAATTTCTGTGTGAATGGCAAGGAAGTGTGGCTTTAGTTGTTTTATTGTGATTTTGGTTTAAGAGAGAAAGCCTAGCCAGAGTTCAAGCTCAGAGTTCAGGATTCATTTCTGCTGCAGGAACTGGAGGACTTCAGGACCTTTCTCTGACACCTGGAGAAAGAACGTGGAGGAAAAAGGGAGCAGTGGAGTGAGGGCGAGGGGACCGACTTTCCCTGAAAAGTTGGAACCAAAAGCATCACAAAAAGGCCCAACTGGGAGGAGAGTAATAAAGCTGCTCCCCGTGGCACTGGCTACCGGAGGCTGCATTTAAGAGGGGCTCAGTGGGTGCACAGGCAGAGGGACTAGAGAGAGCTGAGCAGACTAGGGCGGCCTGGATCTGGTGGTGCTTTGTATATGGATGCAGCGCACACGCATGCCTGGCAGCGACCTGTGTCACACTCACACACACCCCTCTTACATGCTCCACACACATTCAGGCATGCCCGCTCACATATGCATACGAACTGTTTTGGCGGGCAAGGGCAGAGTCTCACCCTCTTGGTTCTCCTCTGCAAATGTGGCCTTGGCAAATTAGCTCATGGAGACCCTGGACAGAAGATGAGGTGTGTTCACGAGCATGAGGAGGAGAGTGAGGCACACACGTCCACGAAGGCTTCTTGGTGACACATGTGCAACATAGAAGTTAATTTTACATCTTTTCTCCGGACCCTGAGCTTGGTTGGGGTGTAGATTGCGTTCTAGCAAAGTCAAGGTTAACAAGTCTACCTTTAAACTCAAACTGACTTCATCCCCTTTCCTACCCTCTCTCCCAACAACCTAAGCCGTCCCACCCCAACTAACCCCTCTCAGTATGCTCTTTGCCTGTGCCCCCTCTCACTTTGGTGTTTCCATCAGGCCATACTTCCCCATTTGTAATTTCTCCCCTCCCCCCAAACCCAACAACCCCAGTAAGAAAATAAACAGGACAGAATTAGACGTGGAGAGCCTTTACACAGTTTGGCAGGGGCTGCAGGTGCAGAGGTGAGAGCAGAATTAAGGACATTGGGATATTTTAAACCACAGCCTCAAGCTTGCATTTTTCTGGTGCTTCCTGGCTCCCCTGGGGCCCCCACCCCACTCCCTATCAAGATAAGATCCAGGAACCTGGCAGTTTCATTTTGCATAGAGAGATAGAGTGCAGAACCATCAGCCAATTCTTTACTGGCTGCCCCGTCAGGTCTCTGGACTCTGTATCCGTCCCCCCAGAAAAGATGGGTTAGGTCTTTCCCGCTGCTTGAAGAACAGGCCAATCCATTGCAGCAAGAATGTGGTCCAGGGAGAGAAGCTATCAATAAGATAACGGAAAATACATGCTATACTTATAGTATCTCCTTATATAAATAGGTACGTGTGTGCATATGTATAGGACTGTGTGTCTTTGCAGGAATACACACATACATGCATGCAGGTATACATATCTATGTAGACCACACAGGAGATTTCCAAGAGGCTGCATTTCCTCAGTGTATCTCTCTCCCTTGACCTTAGATCCTATGGCCAGGGCAGTTGTCTGAGGACCACTCAGCATGCCCCGGAGCTGTTGCCCCTGACCTCTGCTGCCTGCACAAGTTCCCCTGCTTCAGCTATTCACACCTGGGGGAAATGGCCTGGAGAGGAAGAGCTGGCAATGGGAGATCGAGGGGCAGTGTCGCTCTGTGGCACATCAGGTGGAAGCAAAGACTGGAGATCTGGTGAAGGGACAGCTGCAATGGCCTCTGGCTGCAGAGAATGGGGCAGCATCCCTCCACTGAGTTGAAAGGGGTCAAAGCTCTCTGGGAATTGCTCTAGCCAGTAGGGTGGACTCGGCCACCTGGTCTGGGGCCTGGCACATGCTTTACCTTCTGTTTGAATTTTTCCAGAGCTGTAATGGAACAGAGAAGAGGGAGGGCCTGGTGAGGTTTCAAGCACCCACCAGGGTCAGCAAGCTGAGGGAGGTGGTAAGGGAACACTCAGAATCTGCTAGGTCAAGGTGGATTGGAGTAATTTAAATTTAATGAATGCCTTGGAGGCAAGAATCTTCTGTCTCTCTCCCCTGTAAATCTAGATCCCCAAGCTATTCTAAGAGGAGCCCAAGAGGACCCCACCAGTCAGGCCCAGGGGGTAAGAGCAGCTCCCTTGTGCTCCCCCAGCTGCCCTGCATCAGGCTGGCAGAGGCTGCAGCGTTCTGGAGGGTTTGCCTCTTCAGGAATACTTATGTAAATAATGTTATTTTTAACAGAGGAGATAAAGGCAGAAAACACCACAGGAAATTGGCTGACAGCAAAGAGTGGAAGGAAGAAGAGGTGTCCCTATACTAAACACCAGACGCTGGAATTGGAGAAAGAATTTCTGTTCAATATGTATTTGACGCGAGAGCGCCGCCTGGAGATTAGCAAGACCATTAACCTTACAGACAGACAAGTCAAAATCTGGTTTCAAAATCGCAGAATGAAACTCAAGAAAATGAACCGAGAGAATCGGATCCGGGAACTGACCTCCAATTTTAATTTCACCTGAGCGCTCGGCTGGCCTCCCCTCCTCCTCCTTTCTCCCCCACTCCTTCCTTTCCCCGCCCCTCCTCCCTTTGTGCCTGGTGGTATATATTTTTTTTCCTCCCAGAGTATAAATGCAACGAAGCCTTCAAAAAAGGCAAAGACCTCAGACTCTCCTTCCAAGGGACCAATGGTTCATGCTGTGAAGATGCACCCACCAAAGCATGAGAAATGGGGTGCTGAGGTTTGGGCTGTGGTGTGCCCACATAGACAAGGGTGGGAGTGTGGCTGGTGTATGTGTCAGCTCCTCACTCACCCATGCACTCACCACAGCATCCTGTTCTCTGTTCGAAGTTAAGGTCTAACCCACCCAATTAGAAGGGGGAAAAATAAGGACAAAATCAACCAGAGAAGGTCTGAAATCTGGCAGAGAGCACAGTCAGAATCGCTCCTTCCTTTCTGCATTTCCTCCCTAGAATAATAGACGTTTTGGAAAGTTCAGCTAGTGTTTGTGTGTTTGTTGTAGCGCCCAGCGCCTCCACCAAACCTCCTCCGTGTCTTCGCCTCCCAGTCGCTCTGAGAATCTGCTTGAAGTCTCGTATTTGTACTGCTTTCTGCATTTCTCCCGCCCTCCTAGCACCCCCACACCCCCATTCACTGACATCTGAAAAATTCCATCCAGAGGAACAAAAAAATTAAAAATTAAAAATAGAACATAGTGAAGTAAAGGCAGAATGCCCCTCCCAGTATCACCCTGTCCCTGTCTGGCAGTTGTGTTATTTAAAGATGTTCTGTATGTTGTATCTTTTGCATGTAGCTTCCTTGATGAAGAAAAAAAAATTCTAATAAATTTCCAGAATCATAATCTTCAAATGGGTGGTTTTTGTTTTTAGCGTTTTTTAAGCGACACCCCCCTCCCTGAAGAGGCTGAGTGTGTGGATGTGTGTGTTTCGTGTTTGACTCATCTCCTAGAGTCTTTCTAGAATGTCTCTTGGCGGGTTTAATGTAAGTGAGAGACCATAACGTTGATTTAAATATTATCCAGGTGACCACAATAAGTCAAGGTCATAAAACAGTAATGTCAGGACGGTCTGGGTGCGCGCGAGAGGTGGATTTTATGATCTGCAAATATAATGTGGTGCCGCAGTAAAAGATGCATTTAAAGGTGACTGGAGGAGGGAAAGAGGCAGAGAGCAAACTGCAATCTTGAGGAGCAGACGGATCTGATTGCCTGGGGTGCTGGGCCAGGCGCACCCCACCGCTGCTGGGGGGAACCCCAAGAGCTCCCCACCTATCCAAAGAGAGGAATAAACTTAACCGCCCGAGGGGGACACGAGGAGCTCAGCCACCGCCCCCCCTCGACAGCAGCAGCTGAAGCCCAGGCAGCAGCAGGAGGAGGAGGAGGCGGCGACAAGGTAAGAGAAGCGGTTTCTTGTTCTTCTCTCGGCGGCAGAGTGGGGACTAGCAGCATCCCCAGGTGCCCGGTGCACAGCGGGCAGAGCAGGGAAGAGGGTGTTTTGGGCATCCGAGCTTCCTGAGAGCTCAGGCTTGCTTGTGGACGCTGGCAGCGGAGGGCAGTGGCCGTGAGCTCCCTTCCCTCCCCTCCCCTGCCCGTTGCTGTGGGGTTCGGTGGTTAAATGGATAAATTGGTAGGTTTTGGCTTCTTTCTCTACACCGGCACTAAGGGTCGCTTGGAGGTTGACACATGGGTTTAGATGTCGGTCAATCTGGTTGTCTGTTGGGGGGAGCATAGGGAAGGTAGGTTAGAGAGGGTTGGAGCTTGAAGCTTAGGTTTTTCTGCTTTCTGCTGGTTTGGATGTGAGCCTTATTCAGGCTCTCAATCCTCATTCTCCGTAACTGTGGGGCTTTGCCAAGCAAGTGGCCTGATTGGAAGAGGCTCTGGAGCATAGGCTCTGTGGTTTGGCTACTCATAAATGCAAGGAAACCAGAGTTGAGCTCAGAGGGAGAGGATCAGAGGGAATCTAGGAGGGGAGTGCAGAAGAGCCAGATGGATCAGACAGGGGACACAGCTCAAGAGTGGAAGGACACTCCAGCTTCCCCCGGGGCCAGGGCCAGAGGCAAGGAAACAGGTCCACTGCGGTGCTGGGGGTGGGGCGGGGGTTTGGCGGCCAGAGCTCCCATCTCACCAGAGTTTCCCTGAACAATCTGCTTCGACCAGAAGCTCATGAGGCAGTCAGATCCCCTAGCCACCCAGCCACCCAAAGTCTACTCTCTAGCCCTCAGGGAGCTTGTAGGGGCGGAAAGGGGGACGGGGCTGAATTTCTTCCTTCCCCAACCCCCTTCCCTTCTCCTCTCCATAGATGAAAAGCCGAATCTCCCGCCCTGCTTGCTCAGCTGATCTGTGGCTTAGGTAGTTTCATGTTGTTGGGATTGAGTTTTGAACTCGGCAACAAGAAACTGCCTGAGTTACATCAGTCGGTTTTCGTCGAGGGCCCCAACCCACCCATCCCGCTCCATCCCTGCCCAGCGGGACTACCCCACGGCCCCTCCAGGTAGGACACACTGGATTCAGACTGAGTAGGGCTAGCTGTGAGTGGGGCCAGACAAGCCTGAAAACCTCACTTTCTACTGTCCACTCCTCAGCCTGTCCCAATCCCTGTGGCTCAGAGAGAGGAGTTTCTCCTGCAGCTATTGTTTCCTGGACTCAGCTGATGGAGACAGACAAAGAAGGTCTAGCCAATTCCAAGGAAATTCAGGGATTTGAGTAAGAGGTAGCCTGGCGGGCCAGCCAGAGCAGGGCAGGGTCATTAGGAAAGAGAAGAGCACAGAAAGAGAAGGGAGTCTCTGGAAGGGTTATTTCTCTTACCTGCAACCTCCCAGGAAAAAACGTGCCTCCAGACAGCTGGGGCTGAAGCTTCCCCTCGGAAAAATGGGGTGCTTGAGGGCCCCAAGAGTTGGGGACCTCTAAGCGCTAGCTCAGCCACCTCCCCTCTTCCTCTATAGCTCCATCCCCAGGAGAAGGGCATATTTAGGGTGTTAGCAGGCTAGAGGAAAGCATCAAGTCCAAGTAGAACACCCCCCCCCCACACACACACTCAAATGGGAAACATTAGGGCAAGAACCTAGCTCTGGTCTCTGTTTAGCTGTCTGTGGTCCATAGGCCTTGGTCTGTTGTGTCTGTGGCTGTCTGGCAGCTGCTTGTCTTTGCATTATGTGGAAATGTCTGGGTGTATGGAGGCTGCCAGCACCCACCATTACCATATTGTTGGGAAGGTTGTTGGCTGATGCCAGGGGGAGGGGGGAGGATAATGGAGTGAGAGGGAATCTGATCAATGTGAAACTTTGCAAAGATTCTTCCCCTCCTTTCCCCACCCCCGACTCCCTGCCCTTGGTTCCTCAATTCTGGACCTTGCTGCTAGAAAGAAGCTCTCAAAAGAGGTTTCTCTGCCTGCAGAGAATGTGGTGTGTGTGTGGGGGGGGGGGGCTGTCAGGAAGGTGGGGAGATATACCCCTGTTCTCAGAGAGACTGGAAAACAGAAAGCCAAAAAAGAGGACAGGTTCTCTGTGCTCTTATTTTGGGACCAATATGATTATTAATAAAACATTATAAACTTTCAGACAGGGAATAAAGTCATGTCCCTGTAACAAAATATATACGTGGGGTCCCGTATTCTCACAGTTGTCTGCTGAGGGGTATCCGTAACCTTGTATTAGTGTGAGTCTGTTTCTACATCTCTGTCTCCTCCAGGCTCTCTCACATCCCCTGTATATATTCACTTGCATGTTCATTTATTTCTTCTCTCTCCTTACAAAGAGATTTCTTATGTGCTTGCTCATTTATTTTTCTCTCTCTTGTACAAAGAGATTTCTTTTTTGCCCAGAGGAGGCTGGAGGAGAAAATGGGAATGGAGCTTCTCTTCTCCCAACTGAATTTGTCCGTTTGTCTTTCTGTCTGTCCCTTAGCCACTTGTAGTGGTGGTGGGGAATCTCTTCCCTTGGACAGAAGCGATCAAATCTCTCTATGGCTCTCCAGGAAATAAGGAGGTTTCAGAAAGGAAAGCCAGCTGGTGAAAGGCAGGCAGGGGGCACCCCTGGTTTGGGATCCCCTAGCAATCTCTGAATTTTCAGGCTGTCAGAAGCACAGGGCCAGTGGGAATGAAGGGAGTCCCAAGTAGGGGTGGGGTGCTCAGGAGTGCCTGTCTCCAAGACAGGGTCCCTGATGGGCCGAAATTCACCAATGAAGGACTTCTGGGCTTTGGGTCTCTCTGCCTCCATTTCCGTTTCAGAGCCGGAGAGCTCATGGGGGGTTGGTCATAGAGACACGGGTCCAGGTGTCCCCCCCAAAAGAATCCTGGTGAATTGAGCGAGTTCTCATAGGGCCAAGGTGAGGGCCAGTCTGGTGGCCAGCGTCAGCCCTGAGGCCCTGGGGCCATGGATCATGGCTAAGGCGATGGTGATTATTTATTCGCTTCGCTGGAAGGGAGTCTTCAGAAGAAACAGCGTGAAGAGGAGGGAAAAAATTATCTCTCTCGTCTGCGAATATTAAGATGGATTTTTATTTCTTAAAGGACCCTCCCCGCCGAGAGCGCATAAGCGTAAACTTAATATATGCTCCGCAGCCCAACTCCAGAAACCGCAATAAAAGTTAAAACCTCCCCTACTGGTTTTTTTTAATTATGATATGAGAAAGAGGAGCAGGATTTATAGAGCTGAACTCTCGGCATGTAAGTGTTTAAGACTTGTGGGAGAAGGAGGAAAAGGCAAGAGCTCACCAAGGAGAGCCTTGGTCTCTGAGATATCTCGCCGGCTGCGGGGGCTCTGGCTCAGCCCCGCCGATGCTGTGTGACTTCCCTGGGATCTCGGCTCCTCAGCACCCTCCGCTGAGGCCCACGGCTTGGCCTCCAGACGGAGATGCAGCCCTTTTCGGAAACAGGTGAAGGGCAGCGGCAGCTGGGACTGGGGGCAGCGGATGGGGCTTTGTGTGGGTCTCGAGCAGGGGAGAGGGTTTGCAGCCCCGGGCAGGACTGCAGCCCGAGTGTGCCCTGGTGGGCGCCTTTGCCGGCAGGGTTGTCCGGCCGGGCGCGAAAGCACAGACAAGGTGGATTGAGCGTGGACTTTGGCCGCAGACGGAGCGGAGCGGGCTCCTGGGCGGAGGCCCGCGGCGAGGAGCACAACCGGATGTTGAGTCTGTAGGAAGGACCTTGAGGTCTGAGTGGTGTTTGGGCTGCCCCGGTCGGCGGCCGAGAGTGGGCAGCACGCAGTGCGTGGGGCGCAGCGGTCAGAGTGGGCGAGGTGGCAGGCCCCCCGCACACCTCTGTAGGGGCAGGGCCGTGGCCAGGACGTGGGAACCCGAGGCCGAAGCAGGCTCTGAGCATGAAAAATAAATGCAATTAAGGGTCTTTCTTTCTTTTGCACATAAAAGGCCTTTTCTTTTTTCACTCTTTCGGAGATACCTGGATTTGGTCCAGAACAGGTTGCCCGCGGGAGGGCCCGTGAGCGGCAGCGCGCGAGGGAGGGAAAGAGGGAGGGAGGGCGAGACGGAGGGAGGGAGGGAAGGAGGGCGGGCAGCAGCGGCTGCGGTGGCCGGGGCTTCCCTCCCCGGGCGGAGGCGGCTGCCCTGCATCTGTGGCCGTGGGGAGCCGAGGAGCAGGTAATGAAGGCGCTTCCCGAGGCGGGATTGGACCAAGCCAGAGAGACCGAGCCTTCTAGGTTTCTGCCCAGCGCCTTGGAGGGGAGAGAAGGTAGGGAGATCGGCGCCCGCCGGCCTGGCAGAGCGGCCTCGGGGAATGTTGAACCTGTATTTGATTTTAGGCTCACACTCATGTTGTGAGTCAGTCTGCCTCCGGAGATGCGGTTTGCCTGTCTGTCTGTCTGGTTGTCTGAGACGTCCCAAACCTTTGGGTCTCCTTCCAAAGGCTGAAAAAATTGGGAAAATTCGTCGGAATGTGCACTTTCATTCATTGGCTTCTCTGCAACTCGGCGGGGCTGACTGCTGCGCCCCCAAGTTGGAAGGGAGCTTGGTTCCAGCCTCCTGGGAGCCAGATCCCCTGGTTCCCTCCGCCATGGGCTGAGATCCTGCTCCAGGTTCGCGGGTTGCCCTGAGGTTGGAGGCCAGACAGCTCCCAGTCGCGCAGGGAGGGCGGGGGAGAGACTAGCGCTCTGGCCCCTTAATTGTACCGGTATTGTCTCTCCTTTCGCCACCTCCGCTTCCTCAGTCTGGGCTCCAAAGTCACTGCAAATTTCCTTGCGACACACACATCACAAACAGATCAGGTAACAAGGCGCCCAGGGCTAGGGGAGCTCCCGGCAGAAAGCACCCCTCGCTCTGGGGCCCTCCCCCACTGCAGCCACTCCCCAAGCTTGGAAACCAGACCGGTTGGGGGAGCCGGAAATAGCCCCGTTTGCTGCGGGGCGGCAGGGCAGGGGGCCGGCGGGAATGCAGGCCGTGGCGTTGAGAGGGCCACGTTCACAGGCCCTAGGGATTTCACTCCTGTTGGGCTTAGGGGCCTGACTCCTGGTATGTAGGGATCCCGGATACCCACCTGGGGTGGGGGCAGGACGCGGGTCTCCTCGCGCGGCAGGCCAGGAGAATTCAGTTTCTGCTTCCAGCGCAGGCCTTAGCAAGGAGGAGTTGTGTGTGGGTGTGTTTTTCCCAACAAAGAGGGATCAGGCGAGAGAAGGGGGGAAAGTAGAGGGGAACCGGGGAGGGGGCGGGGAGGGGGAGAGGGCAGTGAAGAGGTGAAATGAGCCCATTTCAGGGTGGAGAAGGAAAATGAAAGCAAATGGAGCACAGCCTCCTCCGCGCGGGCGGGCGGGTGCTGACGAACCCGGAGCGGTCTCCCAGCCTGCGGCGGCTGGGGTAGCCCACTGGGGGCACTGAGGAAAGCCTGTTTTAAATTTAATCCGAACTTGACGGTGTGGATTGAACCGGAGGGAATTTAAATCACTAAAAAGGAGGTGCAGGGCAAGGGGAGGGAGTGACTCTAACCTGTCTTGCCTTTCTGTCTGTCCTTCCCACGGTAGTGCTAGCTTGGTTGTGGTCGCAGCTGCCCAGGTTTGAAGTGATGGAGTGAGGCTGCTCCTCCCCCTTTTGGGGCTCTCCTGTACCCAGTGAAATCTTTTGGGGTTGGAGGCGAGTTCTGAGAACCTCAGTAAATGCTGAGCGGCTAACTGAAACTGGGGTTACTCCTCCCCAACGGGGACTCCCAGTAGCCTCCAACCTCTTGGGTTTTCCCCATTTGTGCTGAGGAAAATTGGAGTGGTGGGGGTGAAAGGTAGCCTTGGAATAAGGCAGGTGATTCAGCAGGAGTAACCGAACCTGGGAAGACAAGCCCCTCCTTCTTGGTGCCTCCACATCCTGTGTCCCTATACCTACAGGCCTGGCTCTGGGGGGAGCCTGAAGGTCTGATTCAGAGCCCTGAACTGCCACCCCACCTCCAAATGCAGAGAATGGGGGGTATAAGCCACATGCAGTTGTGGAACAACAGGGACGTGGGCCTGGTGAACTCAGGAGCTCCCAGCCTCTCCAGCCCCCCTCCCCAAGGCTGCCTGTCTCAGCAAGGCCTAGGCAAAATAGGGCATCGGTGGGGAGGGGTCTGTGGGCGAGGCCTGCTTCCTGACCCACAGCTCTGTCTATGCCTGAGTGGGGAGGGTATGGGTTCACACTCTAAAACTAAGGTGACAATCTCCCCTCAGTTTCATAAGGAATTTGACAGCAGCAGGGAGTGTGGGCCGGTGATCCTGGCTGCCCCGCTGCTGCTGCCTCTGCCGGTGGGCAGGCAGGATGGGCAGGCTGCTCAAGAGTTGAAAAGAAGGCAGTGGCCAAAGAGAGTAGGAGAGAAATGGGCATCTGTTTGAGACCACTCTGTCTGAGGAACTCTCCCAAATAATAGAGGCTCATAGAAGAGGGTCTTTAGGGGCATCTTTCTTCTAGGAAACCTGAGGTTGGGGCAGATGGGCCCTGCTGCCTGGCAAAGACGCAAAGAGAAGCAGGGCGTGAAACCTCCTCCTCCTTCGTCGTGTCTTCTTCGCCCCTCGACTAGAGCGTGGCTCAGCCCCAGCTGCCTGGGCAGCTGCCTGGGCTGAAATAGGGTTCTATATCCCAGGGGCCGAGTGCACCCACAGGAACAGGTCGCTGGGAAGGGCAGGAGAGGAGGCCTCTTCCTCCTTTGTGTCTGGACAGAAGTGGCCGCTGCGCCTGGAGCCTGTCCCCGGCAAAGGCCCGGCAAGCAAGCGGACTGCACAATGCCATGGCTGCTCCGCCAGCTCGCTCTCTACCCCGTCCTGCCTGCCTGTCACCACCTTTCCTCGGTCTCACTCTCTGTGTGCCTTCCTCTCCCTGTTCTCCTGTCCCTCTCCATCTTGCCTCCCCTCTTTTCTTTAATTCTCCTCTCCTTTTTATCCTAATCCTCCGTTTTTTTCTTTCCTTCTCTCCTTCCTTCCTTCCTCTCTATGGGCCTGGCGCCCTGTGTTTCAGTTGTTCTGTCTCAGGCTGTCTTGGGCTCAAGTCTCTTTCAGGCTCTGTGCCCTGAAGTCCTCTTGGTCACAGTCTGGCCTGGGCCCGCCAAAGGCTACATGTCTGCCAGCAGCCTCCCAAGAGCTGGGCAGGGTCCCCAGCCGCCAGGGCTGGGGGAGGTGCTGCCGGCGCTAGAGATTTTGAGAGAGCCTCGGCAGGGGGAACCTCCAGTCTTTTCCTTGAACTAGTGAGAGAGAATTTTTGATTGACAGCTAATCCAGCTCCATCAAGGCCAAAGAGATATTCTGTTTCTTGGGTAATTTGGATTTTCCAAACCAGTCCAGTCTGGGGGAGGGGAAGATAATCAGAGCCGAGGTTGAGGAGGCTGAGGCCCGGAGTCTGTTCTCCCCAGCCAGGCACTTCTTACATACTGCCACTGCCCCCCCCCCATGTTGAGATCCCAGCCCCGCTTGACCGAAAGGGAAAGAGCTGGAGAGGGTGAGGGACAGGGACTGGGGATGGAGCCAAGAAAGCTGGGTCAGTGCTTTAGACTTCAGATCTCCTTCCACCCCTCAACTTTCCTCCCCCCAACACACACACTGCACTCTCTGGGACACCTCTCTCCAGCCCTCTTCCGCCCCAGAGGAGACTGATGCACCTAGGTACAGGAGAAAACCAGCCTGGGCCCCCACCCCAGGCATTTGGTCCCCTCCTGAGGACAGGAGTGGGAAGGAAGGGCAGGCATCTCGGATCTGGGAAGCCTCGTCCTTCCCTGCTGCCTCAGAGCCTTCCTCTCAGCCTCAGCTCCTGCCTATTTCTTCTGGCACAAACTGGGGCTCTTCTCTTCTGACCCTGAAATTGCACCCCTCCTTCAAACTCACTCTGCTCTGCCACGCTTAGGATGCATCTGCCTCTAGGGATATCACCTGCTCTTCTCCCCCACCAGCCAACATATCTGCCCCCTCTTTTGCACCCACACTGAGAATTTCCTGCTTGCCTAAAGCCCACCTTTACTAAACCACCATGGGACAGTCTGATGGAAAGCAGAGGGCTGGGTACCAAACCCCAAATTCAGACAGGAGGGTAGCAACCAACTTGGGGGGGGGGAGAATCCCAGTTGTCATATCTTGCCTGCAATCACACTGCTCCTCCAGAATTCCTCTGTCCGACCCCAAAGAAGCTTTCTCCCATCTCTCTGTTGCTTTTTTTCCCATTCCAAAACAGCCTACAATTTTATTTAATGAAAGACACATTTATGAACAATCAAATGATCCTCATAAAATTTTTATTGAAGGACGTAAAAACAAGCTACTTGCCCACAACTGAGGTCGCTTTCTCGCCTTGCCCGCTCTCACCCTGGCACTCCGCAGACAGAACCCAGGGAGTGACTTCTTTTGGGGGGCCAGGGTGTTGCAGAGATGGAATAGGGGGCAAAGGAGAGTGAGCAGGCAGATGGGATGAATTCGCCCCACTTAAGTTGTGTAGATCTCTTCTCCACTTCTTCAAGCTGGTAAAGAAAGATAAATAGATATAGACAATAAATTTAAAATAAAGGAGCTTGCATATCTGTACCAAAGCAAAGAGAGGACTTCTGATGATAAAGGTGTATGAGGTCCAGAGTTCCTACCCCTCCCACCCGCGGAACACCTTCCTTAACCTTTCCCTAGCCCAGATTTGGGGGACTGAGCTGGCCAGTGGCAGAGGGACTCTCCCCTTTCCCTCGTTCCCTCCCTCCACCCCAGCTTGCCTAGTCCCCTCCCACCCTCCCTCCCTCCCTCGCTGCTGCTGGCTGCAGAAAGAAATACATACATACACACTATTTAAAAACGCATTTTTAAAAGCCACGTTCCGAACTGACAATCGCTGATCTCGGCTCGCGCAGACACTGCGGGAGCGTCGGGGCCGACAGAGACAGATTACGTCAAGAAATAGTTCCTCCACCTACCTCGGCGGCCTCTGCGTCCCCGCGGGGCTCCCGCGCCCAGCTCGGCCCCGGGGGTCTGGGAGCCCTGGCTCCCGGGACTGGCATTTTCACCCCATTGAGGAACGCGCTTGGGGTTGGGGGCGGGAGGCCATCTGCTTATGAGTGGACCTGGGCAAGGGGGTTCTCTGGTGAGACACGCGCTGTCCTGAGGGGGTGGCCGCTGCCTGGGGTCCAGAGTCCCGGACCCCCAGGAAAACGCAGGTCGCGGGGATCAGCAGAGAAGGGGGTGGGAGAAGGTAAAAAAAAAAAAAAAAAGGGCAGGAAAAAAAAAGCCCCTGCGCATTGATCCGCGCCGTATTTTTGGGTAAATACGATCACGTGGGGGCTGGAGAGCCAATGAGCTGCGGGGAAAAGGCTGGAAAAATAATTACCTGCCTTGATTGTTCTGTGAGCAGATAAAAAGTACATATACAGTTCATACAATAATCTTATGTATGTAAAACCCCGTTACGATGTCGGCGACGGGGCCCATCAGTAACTATTACGTGGACTCGCTCATCTCGCACGACAATGAAGACCTTCTAGCGTCCAGGTTTCCGGCCACTGGGGCTCACCCCGCCGCCGCCAGACCCAGCGGCTTGGTGCCGGACTGTAGCGATTTTCCGTCCTGTAGCTTCGCGCCCAAGCCGGCCGTGTTCAGCACGTCGTGGGCGCCCGTGCCCTCGCAGTCGTCCGTGGTGTACCACCCGTACGGCCCCCAGCCCCACCTCGGCGCCGACACGCGCTACATGCGGACTTGGCTCGAGCCGCTGTCCGGCGCCGTCTCCTTCCCCAGCTTCCCGGCCGGGGGCCGTCACTACGCCCTCAAGCCGGACGCCTACCCCGGGCGCCGCGCCGACTGCGGCCCGGGCGACGGCCGCAGCTACCCGGACTACATGTACGGCTCGCCCGGGGAGCTGCGCGACCGCGCCCCGCAGACCCTGCCCTCGCCCGAGGCGGACGCCCTCGCCGGCAGCAAGCACAAAGAGGAGAAGGCCGACCTGGACCCCAGTAAGTTGGGAGCAATTTTCCTTTACAACCGGCGCGGGAGGGGAGGAGAAGCCGGGCGGGGGGAGCCAGATTACAACCCCTCGGAGCCGCGCAGGGAGCGCGGGAGAGGGGTGAGGGCGAGGGGGCGAGGACTCAATAAAAGCGAATTACCTTGGGGAGCTTTCAGGGGCAGGAAGGTCTAAGAAGAGGGCCCAGGGAGCCAGGTTGAGAGAGGGCTGAGGGGGGCTCCTCTCCCAGGAGCTGGCTTTGATGAGAGACCCCTGCCCCCACAACCCCAGCCCAGGCTGTTTGGCTCAGGCACTACTTTCGAAGAAATGCAGACAGGGCCAGGGGATAGGGTGGGGGCGAGGTTCATTTCATCGTTTGAGGTGGGATGGGGCAGAGGTGAGGAGGACACTGGGGGAAGAGAGGAAATACCCCCAGGAGAGGTATCACCCCTAACGGCCAGCCTACATGGGGGTCCTCACCCCCCTAGAGATGCATGAGGCAAGGTCCATGGACTTCTCTCCTGGGAAGCATTGAGTGAGGGGTCTGGGGGGTTTCATAGCCTGGGAACTTGGAGAGACAGGACTTCCAGAGTTGGGGGAGAGAAGTGGGGTCCCAGTCTCAAACTTGAAAGCCCTCTTCTGGGCGACTGCAGGAGAGAAGGTAGAGAATGGGGGTGTCAGGGATGAGGAGTGGGGAGAAATATCTCCCCAGATTAGACAATTATATACACACACATATACACATACCCCCACACACATGCACACACTCCAGTCAGGGAGACAGGAGCCTTCTGAGTGTTGAAAAGGACAGAGTATGTGGGGAGGGGCAGGTGGGAGCTGCAGGGCCGGGAAAAGAGAAAGAAGGGAAACAGCAGGGGAGGGGGTGCAGCCCTCTGGGTGTGAGGAAGTGTCTGGGGGAGTTCTAGGAGGGGGCTCCAGGAAATCCTTTCCTCCAGTTCCATAAGGGGCCAGGGCCTAATTATACCCTTCTGAGCCTTCCCTCCTTGCCCTCAGCTACTCCCATAAACCTGAAATTGGAGGCTTGGCTCCTGCAGAGCCTGTCCTGGGGCTGGCAAGAGGGGGGCACTGGAAGTCAAACAGGGAAGCTGAGATATAGGGGAGCCTGTTTCCAAGGCCAGCAGCTCTCTGGGGGAGAGGAGGAAGGCTTTTCCCAGCCCAGCATCACCCTGAGAATTCGCCTCAGCAGGGTTGAACTCAGACAGCTATACGCGACAAGCAACAAGCGCTGGAGAGGATAGTGAGGGGTTAGGGACTCTCAGGGTCAGGAAGCAGAACTGCTGAAATTTCAGGACTTGGTCGTGGGCTGGGAGGGTGGGAGGGGGCAAAGGAGGAGGGAAGTGGGGAGGAGAGAGACCTCGCTATAAAAATAAAAAACAAGAGAGAGAAGCGTTTATGGGCCTATGAAACGGTTGGGAATTTGGACTTTTTATGAGGATATTCTCAAATTACTACTCTTGAAGCTGAGGACCAGACTGTAGGGGCTTTGATACCTTTGATTTCCTATAGTTTTAGGTGCTGGAAACTGAAGGGGGGGGGAATGGGAGGGGGCAGAATGTAAAAGGAGTGGGGGGAAATTCCTAACGTAAAACGTGTCCAAATTCAGGTTCAATTATTGGGTTTTGGTAGCCTGTCTAAGCCTGGGGGTGGAGTGGCAGAGATCCTGGGCTGCAAAGGGTCTCCACTGACCCCTGCCTGTGTTTGGCCCTCCAGGCAACCCCGTGGCCAACTGGATCCACGCCCGCTCGACGAGGAAGAAGCGCTGCCCCTACACCAAGTACCAGACGCTGGAACTGGAGAAGGAGTTTCTCTTCAATATGTATTTAACCAGGGACCGTCGGTACGAGGTGGCCCGGGTTCTCAACCTCACCGAGCGGCAGGTCAAAATCTGGTTTCAAAACCGGAGGATGAAGATGAAAAAGATGAATAAAGAGAAAACCGACAAGGAGCAATCCTAAACCCTGCCCCGGCCTGCTGCCTCGGCACAGCCAAGGGAAAAACAAAAAACCCCACAAAAACCCCAACCCAGGCGGGAGAGAGCACGAAAAGGAAAAGCAAAGAGCAAGATAGAGAAAAGCCAATCGGCTTAAAAAGAAAAAAAAAAAGGAAAGGGAAAAGGAAAAGGAAAACTCTTGCGATTTGGGAGGGTTCAGTGTTGAGAAATTGGTGTTTTAGAGTTAGTTCTACCCAGCGAAGAGCAGGAGGCGGGGAGAGAAACCGCGTTCTCTTCTTCCAGCGCAACTGAAATAAATGACACACACAAATGTGATTTTTTCCCTCCTTTCTTCAGAGAAGCCAGTACTTGAATCGCTATATTTCTATTTTTTTTCTTGTATCATATTTGGTCCGGGCCATTCCTCCCCAGACCTGGGGTGCTCTGCGTGCAGATTTTGTACAAAAAGATACACACACACATACACAATAACGATTCCCAGCCCAGGAGCTGAGGGGCGAGGGCTGGGATGGTGCCGCAGGCTGGGTCCAGCGGCGCAGGCCGGCGCCTCAGGCATGTACATAGCAGTGTTTCCTCTTTTCCCCAGCGTTCGTCCTGTAATGTGCTTCTGTTTGTTATGGTAGAACAGCTCTGTGTTAATATATCGAAGTCACTTAAAAAACCAGAAACCCAACTGCATCCAGTTCTCGTTATTTCTCCTCCCTGTGGCTCCCAGGCTGCTGTCGTGGAGGAGGCAAGTGCTCAGATCCTTTGGGGGAGGCTGAAGCCAGCAAGGGTCTCCCTCGACCTCGGAAGGGCAAGTGCCTGCTGCTGCTTCCAGGCAGGGTGGGGTCTCGGTGAGGGCTTCAGGGGTGGGGTGGAGGCTGCTTAGGCCTGGGTACAGTTCGTGCCTGCTCCAATAGCTGCCTATGAGTTTCCTGGTAGCTCAATGGTGTGCCGGAGGTTGTGGGGGCACAGCGTGAATGGTTTTCCCTGGCTGTAATTAATTGTAATAATTTATGAGTACACAAGATCAGAGGAAAGAGATAGATGAAGATGAAAGTTGGGTGCTGGGTGAGGGCCGGGCTGGATTCTTGCCTGGCTGCAGCGGTGTACTGGTGCTTCGAGGGATGGATGGATGAGGGGGGTGAATAGGGAGGGTGTGTGGTGAGGAGGAGGAAGGCCAGCAGGCCTCAGGGAGCAGGACAGGCACCAGGGACTGCACTGAGAATAAAAGGAGGGAGACAGAAACTAGGGAGAGAAGAAAGGAAAGGCAGAGAACGATGGCAAAGCCAATACTACCAGATTTAGATTTAGTTCCTACTTCTCAGTGCATTCTCAGCTTCTCTGCCTCTCTCCACCTCCTAGCTCTCTCTTTTCTTCTCAGTCTCTCTCTGTCTCTCTAATGTTTAGTTTGAATGTTGGTCTGGGGGTGACGGGGCTATACTGTGCGGCTGGGCTGCTGCATTTCTGGAGGATGGCATGGCCAGGGCCCAAGGAAGCTGGTCAGAGATTAGCCAGGAGTGGGGTGTTCTCTAGTGGTTGTGGGACCCCAGGCATAAGGATGTAGAGATATGTAACAGCCTGGTGGGGCTGGTCAGCTGCGCTGTACCCCAGAGTGCCTTCCCCAGAACTGGCAGTTTTCATCTGCTAATCAGAAGCAGACACAAGCTGCTGGGTATGCCTCTGCCTGGGCGCCCCCTTTCTCGGAAATCCCCCAATCTGGAAACTATTAAACTCAGACTGCCTGAAATATAGCCCTTTAATACCTCAGGCTGCCCATTCTAGAGAGGGTGCAGGGTGTTGCTCTGAATACTTGGGGTATACCTCCATTAAAGAAAATAGTTGGGGACCCCAGACCATGTGCAGCTCTCCAGGCCATTGCATCACCTTGCGGAACTGGTGAGGCACTTGTAGGGACCAGCCCCTCCCCATCATTTGAATGTCCTACCCCCTCCTTCCACTAAATTCTCCAATCTAGGGGGCTGGAGGAAGGTGGGAAGGGGTGATGTTTTGTGGTGATAATATTTTGAGGGGGGCAATCAAAAGACACAAACAGCTGTGTGGTTTTTCCAGTAGCTGAAGCACCCTCTCCTCTTTCCCAGTTAAGAAACACCCTCCCCAATTCCAGAAGCAATTGTTTTCTTGGTCCTTTTGAAAGGAGCTTTGCATGCAGTTTTCTCCCTTTTCTCACTTCCTCACTCCTCCTCTTGGCCATTTTGCTGTTCTGCCACCCTGGCCTTAGTTCTGTACCCATTGGAGAAAAAGGCACCCATCTGCCTCTGTGCTGACCGAAGGGACTCAGGCTTCTCTCCCAGCCCTGAGCTTGGCGGCCTTTCGGACTTCCACCCGCCGCCTGCTCCAAGACCCTGTCGCCTCCCCTCCTCTGTCCGCCCAGGCCTGCTTCCTGCAGCCTGCTGGAGCCAGCCTTAATATGGGGAGGAAGGAGGGACACAGGGCTCTCGGGCCTTGAGGAGAGTGTGGGATCCAGGGCAGGCCCACACCGCCTGGCCCACTATTCAGTACCAACTCAGCTGCCTGCAGGTCAGGGTTGGATTCGATTTTTATTTATTATAATTCATGAGTTAAAACCACCAAAACACGACCACATATCTGGGGAAAGAAACGAAAGCTGGGGTGGTGGGGGGAGAGGGGCTAGCAAACGCCCTCCTGCCCCAATCTTCCCCTCCCACCTCTCCTCTGCTCCTTTGTCAGAATCACAAAACCCTAAAGGTTGTTCCACTTGGGAAGGCAGAGGATAGGTACATTTCCGCAGCACCGAAATGCCACTTTTATGGCGCTGTTTGTCTCCCTGCGATGGATTCTGAATGGGGCCGAACAAAACAGCAGCGCGGAGCTGGCTAGACGTCTGGGCTTAATTGTTTTATGGTTTAAATAAGGTGGACACTCTTTCCTTTGAAATCAGATTATAGGAATGTTTTGTCTATGGCCCACGGAGAACAGGACCTCACTGGCTGGAAGGGAGAGAGGTGGAGAGAGCGCGCGTGAGAGAGGGATGGGCTACAAACCCAGGGGCAAACAGCGGGGAGAAGTCAGAGTCACACCCCAAAGTCCAGCGGGCAGCAGCGGAATAGGCGGTGTGGAGCCAACAGCTGGGTAAGAGGAGCGAGGAATTTAGGGTGCGCGCCTTGGGCAGGAGGTCTCGGGGAGCTTCGGAGCGTGCATCTGTGTGCGTGGAGTTGTTCCCAGCCCAGAAATGCTCCTGAAGGGGGAGGGAGGAACATCGCGGCAGTTCCTTTGCACTGTCTCTTAATGCGAGAAGAGAGAGTGAAAAAAAGAATAGTGTGAAACCTTTGACAAGGTTTATTTCGATAACTTATTGGGGGGAAAAAAAACGAACAGAGGTCCCGGGGAGCTCCCTTCCAGGGACCCTCCCCTCACCTACCTCCCACCCTCCCCGCACCCATTTGGAAACGCCTTCTTCCCACTTTCCACCTTTGGGCCAAGCCTGAGACCTGCCCGCTCTATCCATTGGCTTTTCTCCCGGCTGGACTGCATTGGAGCAAGTGGACGCGAGGTGGCGCTGTTGCTCAATGTTAGAGGCGGCAGCAGGGCCCTGGGCTGGCGTGGACTCACTGACATTTGAGGCCCGGCTCCGAGGAGCAGCGGCGAGAAGGCCCGGCGCCGGGGTCCAGCCAGCCCTACTGGCTCTGAGCAAATCAATCCTCTCACCTGCGAGGTGTAAATAAGTCGTGAGTGGCGGCAGAAGATGGGCCCTCGCTCTGGCAGCAGGTTCAGGAGGCTCAGTTGGGCGGGTGTTGAAAATAATCGCTTTACGGAGGAGATAAGAACGTAGCAGGCAGCAAGTAATTAACACAAAAAGGCAGAATGACCCGGACAAACGAACATAAATCCGTGGTACTTAGGAGGGCGGTGCAAGACAGAAACTCCCCAGCGAGGATGGCTGCTTGAGGTTCTTTATTTCCAGACTCCGGAAGCGAAATCAACCAGTTACGTGTAAAAGAAAAAAAATCAAATGAAAGGAAGAAAGAAAGAAAAGGTGAGGGATCCCCTGAAAGGGGAAACCAAGTCCAGCCAGGGGTTTCCGAACTGGTGGGCTCTCCGAGCAGGCGGTGGTGGCGGCACACTCGGGACAGTCGCATTCCAAGACACAAAGGCCCTGAAGAATAGCTGTGTGGCAGGGATTTTGCTGGACCATAAACTGTCGAGATATCCATCCCCCCCCCCAAAAAAAAAGATAAGGCGTAGGCCCCAGAGCGGATCCAGCCTGCAGAGCCTCCTCTTCCCAGGCAGGGAAGGGAAAGTATTTATGACAGTCCCCAATGACCCAGATGCTGGGAGCCCAGAGTCCATCTCGTTCAGCTCGGTACTGCAGAGCAGGCTCAGAGAAGACAGGGCTGGAATCAAGGCTGGAGCGTGCTCTGGTAGTGGAGCGTGCCCTGTTGTGCCCTCCACTATCCTGGACCCTAGGGAGACCTGCAGCCCTGGCACAGCCTTCCTCTGACCCTCCCCTCCTGCTGCTCCAGGGTCTGTGGTCTGGGTTTTGCAGTTTGGCCAGACCCTGACTCAAATGGGCTGGGTTCCTCTAAATTCAGGGGATAGTGGAAACATCTCTTGCTGGGGCATCAGTGAATCTCCTTTGGGAGTTTGGCTGAAGGTGGCCCTTTCCCCAGCAATTATTTAGATTATAGAAGCATGGAAAGGGGGCTTATTCTCCAAACACCATCCTCCCCTGCACTGCCATTCCTTCCTCCATCCCCAGAGCCAGGCTCTGGATGGAGAAGAAAAAGATCTGGTCTTCGAAGTGCCCTCCTTCCTCATCCAATCCTTAAACCCCAGGATGTGGAAGGAAAATAGGTGGCAAATTTGTTCATGATTGTTCATGATGCAGAGAGCTAAAGATACATGTGTGTTTGTCATGTATTATTTTCCTATGTGCCTGGGTGTACACATGTGTGCACAGTATCTGTGAAGTGGCAGGGGTGTGTCAGGCATGCACGATAGTTCAGTGAGCATGCATGTGATGTCGTTCAGAGTGGAAGGGAGCACATGCAGTGTGTGTACACCCCCGGTGTGCCTCAGTGTTGCTCTGTGTGTAACAACACACTGTGGGGGGGGGCTGGAAAAATCATTTTTATTTCTCTTCGTTTGTATGCACACAGCACGCGCATCTACAGCTCCCTCGCTTTTCCCCTTTTCTCTCTATCCGTGTTCAGCCCACATAACTGTACACATATATGGCCAGAGAAGGGTGCTGATGAACTAAGGTTCTTTTATTCCTTAGAATTAACTGGAATTTACCCTGTCTTGGGGGTGGGGAGAACCTCCCAGAGAAAGTGTGGGTAAATATTTAAAGAGTGTGTGTTGACAGTTCTCATCTACATCCTGGCCTGGGCAGCCTGCCTGGGGAAGTGGGGGGTGTGGTGAAGCCAGGGGGCTCTCCAGGGCAAACTGGCATTTCCTATGGGGTTGGGGTATGAAGGGACAAGCAAGAGGCCTGCTCCAGTCTCTTCCAACCCTGATAGAAATAGTCTCCTAAGAAGAAACATCCTGAGTCAGCTCAGCCAGAAGCCAGGGACCCACCAGCTTGTCCTTTCCTTCTCTGTCCCCACAAGCGGCTTTGCTCTGAGCCCCAGCCAGGCTCCTGGCCACTGCCTGGGCTTCATGCCTCAGGCAGGAGCTGGTGTCTGAAGGGGCAGTGCAGCCCCGACTGGGTATAAGCAGTGTCCCCACCTCTGGCCCTCTTCTCTACCCACAGCAGGCAGGGAAGAGAGCCTTAAGCACCTAGGCAGGCCAGTGTTGCACCTGGGGAGGGACAAGAGGCATGGAGAGTTCTGATGCCTGAAGTATTTGTGTATGTGATATGCCTGTTCCTCTTCAAAGTCTCCAGACTTAAGGACCCTCTGGGATCCTGTCTTAGGTTAGCAAACCTGCTCAGGAATACCTTGCTAGCATTCAAGCCCCTGGGGTCTTATACCTGTTGAGGTAACCTGAGTTGACCTGCTGGCTCAGGTATCTCTCTCTGAGAGGAAGGAAAAGAGAAGGGGGGAGAGGCACCTTCAGATCTGAATGCGCACCTTGGAAAAACTGGCCCCAGCCATTAGCTGAGGCTGGCTCACCCCCCCCCCCCCC